>PVKS010033737.1:0-21486 GCA_004027875.1 Aplodontia rufa | reverse complement strand
GAACCACCACTCCAGCCCCTTGACATTGCATTTTAATGAATATTCTGCTTCTGTAAGAAAATCAGTTAAATATCTGTCTTCTGATACTTAGGACTCATTTGAGGATGATTATGAGCAACATCTCTGACCTGACAATTGGAAATGTTGCAAACTGATCTGCTTTCAGGATACTTGGAAGCAGTTAATACCAAGGCTAACACACCAAATAAAGTATTAAAAGAGAATAGCTTAGAGAGGCTAAATTGTGTTATATGCTAAATGTGCTACAGAAGCAGAAATTCAAAGAGGGAGATAGTCACCAGCCTTTGCCCCATTCTTTTCTTAAATCTCCTTCAGAGATGAAAAGCATTTTTCTTCTCACTACAGAGAGAACAATCCCATATTGAAAATAGTTCACATCTCTCCCACTTGAAAAATAAATTACTTCTTCTGCTGGACTTTTCTTTTTTTCGTATTTATTTTAACTTTAATGGTAATGGTACTCCTATTTATGTTACGAGTGCTTGCACTTGTTTTGAGATATATCTTCTTTCTAGTAGTATAGACTTCCTGTGTTTACTAGGTTTTAAAAATAGGAATTATTTTTTAAGTTTATTAATGTAGTGCAACTGTGTAATGCTACATATGACCTGTTGATGTGTTGTACATGATGATAATGTTCCTAATATTAAACCACCCATGGAACTCTGGAATAAGTCTACTTGGCCATGTGAATTGATCTTCCCATATATGACTATTTTTAATTTGTTAGTATTTTGTTTAAAGGTTTTATATCATTTATCATAATTTAGGCAATTCACTTTTCTTTTTGGAGGGTTATCTTGGTCCAGTTTCAGAAGCATACTGATGCTAACCTTGAATACGTCAGTCAGGAGTCATGCTATGTTCTAGTCCAGCTTGATTTTTTGAACCTGCTTTGGTCATTTTGTGTATAAGAGGTAACAAGATTACCTGTCAGTAGAGGTGTTAAATGACTTGTCAGTATTTTCTTTTTAAACTGTTTTTTTTTCTTTTCTTTCTTTCTTTCTTTTTTTTTTTTTTTAAAGAGAGAAGGACAGTGAGAGAGGGAGAGACACAGAATCAATTTTTATTGAGTTTTTCACATGGCTTTCATTGCTCTGACACTACGTTGTGTACTTGGTTGCTGGGGCTTGAACCCGTGCACCTTGCGCATGCCGGGCAAGCGCCGTAACCACCAAATCACCGCTCCAGCCCTGACTTGCCAGTATTTAGGCCTCAGCTTTGCCTTTTAATAACTGACCTTGTACATGTTTTCTTGTCTGTTCCTCAGTAGTAGTGTAAAATGGAGATGATAGTAATACCTGTTTTGAAGTGTATTGGTATGAAATAAATGATTTAATAGTGTATGTGCTTAAAATAGAGGCTGGAATACAGTAAGGCTTAATAAAAGTGAGCTGTTTATTGTTATATCATTATTATTTTTTATTAGCTCTATTAGTCAGGAATGTTTAACAATTATTTTTATAACTTGCATGTTTATCTTCTAGCTATTCTGCTAAAAGCTAGAATGAAACAACTGCCTGCTGCAACAGTTCGCCTCCTTTCAAGTTCTCAGATAATCACTTCAGTGGTCAGTGTTGTAAAAGAGCTCATTGAAAACTCCTTGGATGCTGGTGCTACAAACATAGATGTTAAACTGGTGAGTGTTCTTGAGAGAGCCTGAGAAAGGGACCTTATAGATGTTTTCTTTGTTTTTACGTATTATTTGTCTTAAGAGCAAAATCAGTAAATTTTTATGTAAATCAATAATATAGTAATACTAAAGGAAATTATAAAAGAACATGTATTTTAGAACTCCACCTAAAACATCCTTGTTACTATTTTCTAAAATTTGTCTTTGGTTGTTCATATTTACTTGTTTTATATGCTCCTGTTTGCATTTTGTTTTTTCCAGCTAATCCTATTTCATAACCATTCCCTTTATTACTTTGATTTTCACATTTTAAGTGCTTCATAGTAAGTCATTGAGTTAATATGGCTTAGAACATATGATTTATTGCAATTAGTTTAGTTATCCGTTTCCTCTGTCCTAATTTGCAAGTCAGTAGCAGTAAACTATATTTTATTCATTTTTGTGTCCTCCATATCTGGTCAGTACCTAGTACTTTCTAGGAAAGAGAGTAAATTTTTTGAATGTTTGATTACATTTTTAAAAAAAATCTCCTAATTATCAGATATTTGTGTTATTTCTAGTATTTTGGCATTAGAAATAATGCAAGGAATATCTGTAGAAAAGGGATCTAACCTTTTCTTATCTATCAGACAAGATTCTCTGCTATAGCCATACCAGCTCAGACAGTTCATGTACAAATTATTTATTGGGCTGGAACAGTGGCTCAGCGATTACAGTGCTTACCTGGCATGTTCGAGGACATGAGTTCATACCCCAGCACCACATACACAGCGAAGTGTCAGAGCAATAAAAGCCACATGGAAAAGTAAATAAAAATTGATTCTCTCTCTCTCTCTCTCTCTCTCACTGTTCCTCTATCTCTTAAAAAAAAACAACAAAAAACTATTAATAAACTAGTGCTGTACTCATTTTACAGATAACAAATTTCTGAAAAATAATAGTGGAGCTAAGATTGGAATTCAGTCTTTCTGAATTCAAGATCATTCTTTCCTCTGTACTACTGACTCTTACATTGTTTGGGTGCATCAGATAAAATTAGAAGATTTGTTAGTTACCAGGCTCTATCTTTCCTCTGCAGTAGTGGTTCTAACAGTGTTTGGGTGCATCAGGTAAAATTAAGAGGCTTGTTTGATAGTCACCAGGCTGTAATCCTAAGACTTGCAATTCTTGGAGGGGCTTGAAAATTTGCTTTTGGATGCTGCTGTACCAGGGAACATACTTTCAGAACTCCTGTTCTATATCAAACCTGTATTATGTTTTTAAATAATACACAATAAGCTATATAAACATGAAAAGTATATATTAAGTTAAACCCAAAGAAAATTTGTGTTTCTTAGGCATTTTGTATAGTCAACTCAGTCTGATTAGAATGCAATTGATAATAAATAGGATTATGTCATTGTATGTGACATATTTTAATTAGGAATCTTAGGCAAGTTAAACAAATATCTTGTTCTCTTTTTTTGTCTCTGATGTATATCTTAATTGTCTCTGGAAGAAAAAATAATTCATTATAGTTACTCATAATCGTGGGGTTCATTTTGACAAATTAATATAATGCAGTTTGCTCCAGTTCAATCACCAGTACTTCCCCTTTCCTTTCCATACCCCTTCCTCCTGATCTCTTTACTCTAATGGTCTTCTATTATTTGTTTTTTAAATTGGTGCATTATAGTTGTACATAAAAATGGACTTTATTGTAATTATTCATATGTGCACATACCATAATTTGGTGGATTTCGTTCCACAGTTCCTTCCCTTTCCCATCTTTCTCCTCCTTGATCCCTTTCCTCTAATCCACTGTTCTCCCTTTTGTTTTGGTGGGATTCCTGTTTAAAAAAAAAAAAAAAAAAAAGCCTTATTTCTCTAGCTTCTACATAGGAGAGGAAACATTCAACCCTTAACTTTCTGAGTCTGACTTTTTTCACTTATCATGATCTTTAGTTGCATACATTTTCCAGCAAATAACATTATTTCTTTATTGCTGAGTAAAACTCTAATGTGTGTATATACATTTTTTAAAAATTCATTTATCCGTTGAGGACACCTAGACTGGTTCTGTAATGTGGCCATTGTGAATTACACAGCTATAAACATTGTTCTGCATCACTACAGTAATACTGATTTTAGTTCTTTTGGATAAATAACAAGCAGTGGGATAGATGGGTCATGTGGTGTTTCCATTTTTTATCTTTTAAGGATTTTCCATAGTGGTTGTACTAATTTACAGTCCCACCAACCAGTGCACAAGGGTACCTTTTCCCTCACATCCTGCTCTACATTTTTTGTTATCTGTGGTCTTGATGATTGCCATTCTATTTGACAGAGAAAATCTCAGCATAGTTTTATTTTGCATTTCCTTCATTGCTAAAGATGTTGACTATTTTATCATATATTTGTTGGCCATTTGCATTTCTTTTGAGATATGTCTTTTGTCATTTGCCCTTTTATCAACTGGGTTATTTTGTTTTTTGGTGTTAAGTTTTATTTTTAATTCTTTTTATATTCTGGATATTAATCTTCTGTTGGAAGAGTAACTGGCAAAGATTATCTCCCATTCTATAGGCTTTGTCTTCATGCTTTTAATAGTTTGCTGTGCAGAAGCTTTTTAATTTGATTCCATTCCACTTATTAGTTCTTGATTTTATTTCTTGATTTTTAGGAGTCTCATTAAGGAAGTCAGTGCCTATGTCAATACATTAGAGTGTTGACTCTGTTTTCTTCTAGCAGTTGCAGTGTTTCTCTTCTAATTCCTAGGTCCTTGATGCACTTTGAGTTGTTTTTTTGTGCAGAGTGACAGAGGAATCTAGTTTTGTTCTTCTATGTATGGATATCTGGTTTTCCCAGCACCATTTGTTATAAAAGTTATTTTTCCTCCAACATGTTTTTGGCACCTTTGTTGAGATTCAGATGAGCATATCTATATGGTTTGTCTGTGTCTTCTATTCTATTGGTCTTCATGTCTGTTTTTACGCCAAAACTGTTTTATGCTGCTTCAGTTACTTTATCTCTGTAATATAATTTGAGATTAGGTATTGTGATACCTCCTTCATTACTTTTACTGCCCAGTATTGCTTTGGCTATTCTCGGTCTTTTATTCATCTGTATGAATTTGAGAAATGTATTTTCTAGGTCTGTGAAAAATGTCATTGGTATTTTGTTGGGGATTGGATTGAATCTGCATATCACTTTTGGTAATACGGCGTTTGACGTTTAATTTGTCTATAATAATTGTGTTTTTTTCTTTTTTTAAGAGAGAGGGATAGTGAGAGAGAAAGCGAGAAACAACTTTATTTAGTTTTTCATGTGGCCTTCGTTGCTCTGAGACTTCGTTGTGTACGTGGTGCTGGAGTTTGAACTTACGTACTTGCGCATGCAGGACAAGGGCCATAACCACTGAGCCAACGCCCCAGCCCTAATAATTGTTTTTTAAAGTAATACCAAACTCACTGAAGTACTCCTACAAATTCAACATTTACATAAAGTCTCTTAACATTTATCAATATCTTCTCTGTAGAATGTTAAAATAAACCACTCAAATGGACTGCTCTACATAATAAGACCTGTATAATTCAAATTTTTTGTAATAATTGCCGTCAGTACTAAGTATGTTTTCATAATTCATTAGTTAAACATGTTGACACTTTTAAACATTTAAAGAGATCTTTGTGTTTTTATTTTACACAGATGTCTAGGGCTCTTATTTATTTTGTAAATTGCATTTCTCTGGTTAGTGCTTTTTTTGTATAAAATGAAGCAGACAAGCTATTCCTGGAACATCAACTTAATTTTAGATTAAGAGATAAGAGGAACTAAATTTTAGCTTTATCCCTCTTTACTGTATGAATAACATCTAAAAATGCATATGTGGTATTATATAATTTTAGGTTATTATAAATATGTGGTATTTACTTTATAATATGGAACAGATACAATCATAAGATTATTCCCCCCTCTATAACGTATGTCTGTGGCAATATACATAAAACTGTTTGAGGTTAGGCTTATAATAGAAGTTGTCTGTGAAGTTTAGAATAAGGTATTCATAGAAATTGTGATTGGTATCAGAATCTAGATGTAGGTTTTATTTTTGTTATGCATAATTTATTATTAGAATATAGAACTAAGCTATGAATTGAGTTTGTTTTCTTACTTTTCAAATTAAAAGCTCACTGATGTTCCCAAATAAGGTATGTTTTCCTGTTTGGTGATATTTTCAGAAAAAAATTTTTACAGAGTTATGTAGTAAATATTTAAAAATTTTAATGAAAGCAATAAAGGAGTAAGTATTAAAAATCAGGCTTAATGATAATTTCTATCTAGACTCTTCATGGGTAGAACAGGTCAGTGCTTCACTGGGGATGGTTTTGTTTTTTATTTAGGATTATATATATTATAAATATCATAATTCAGAAGAAAGTCTGTAGTGAAGTTTTAACAAATTATCAGAAATACCCATGATAAAAAAACAAGTCAAAGAACCTGTAAAGATCAGCCTGTCCTTATTTTGTAGAGAATTTCAATCTAGAGAAAATAAGGAACTTGGTTATGTACCATAATTAGGAATTAGTAGAGGTTAAGACTTTCAACTCTGGTTTTTCACAGTGAGCTCTGTAAACAATGACCTGGGTGCCATGATGCAGGCCTGTAATCTCTGTGACTTGGGAGGCTTAGGCAGGAGGATTGCAAGTTCCAGGCCAGTTTGGGCAACTTGGTGGGATGTGCAGCTATTTGGCAAGACCCTATCTCAAAATTTAAAAATGGTATTATAAGAGCCCTTGAGTTCAGTCCCCAGTACCAAACAAAACAAAACAAAAAAACCAAATTGTTTCACTTGTGTTTCTGTTTCTAAATGTGATCGCAGTTTAATATTTTTATATACTAAAAGTGTTTTTAACTTTTTGTAGGAGAACTATGGATTTGATAAAATTGAGGTTCGAGATAATGGAGAGGGTATCAAGGCTGTTGATGCACCTGTAATGGCAGTGAAGTACTATACCTCAAAAATAAACAGTCACGAAGATCTTGAAAATTTGACAACCTACGGTTTTCGTGGGGAAGCCTTGGGGTCAATTTGTTGTGTAGCTGAGGTAAGGTAATTACTATTTTAGTGATTTCATAATCCCAGAAAATTAGAATTAAGAGAAATTTAATCTAGTATTTGGCAAAGTATGTTTTAAAAGTTTTAAATTTATGATGATATACTTAACGTAGAATATATAGCATTTTAACCATTTTTAAGTGTGCAGCTAAGTAGCATTGAGTACATTCACATTATTGTATACCCATCAATAACATGACCATATGCAGAATTTTTCATCATTCCAGACTTATCCTCAGTCATCAGAGGATGCTGATAATGGCTTTATCTCGATCTGGAGTATTTATGTAAAAATTCATTGTACACACACAAATAGACACGTACAAACATGAGTGTGTTTATAAATATATGCATGGTTTCCTCAAAGATTTCAAAGAAAGGGAATTACATGAAATGCTATTAATATTTTCGAATGTAAACAAATGTTTGGCACTCTAATATTTTAACTGCAAACTTAAAGTTTGTAATTTTCTTATTGTGATGTGATACTTTGACAATTCTTTTGTAATTTTTCCCCTGCTCTCCCATCCTCTGATTACTACTATCTTGCTTTCTATCTCTATGAATTAAGTATTCTGGATACTTTACATAAATAAAATCATACACAACTTATCCTTTTGCATCTGGCCTTGGATAAAGTCTTGGAGGAGGTTTGTGAACATTGTAACATATATCAGAATTTTCTTCCCTTTGAAAGTGGAACAATAGGCCATTGTGTATGTATGTATCCATTCATCTGTGGATGGACACTTAGATTGCTTTCACCTTTTGACTGTTGTGGATAATGTTGCTCTTAACATGGGTGTACAAATATATGTTCAAGTTTCTGCCTTCACATGTTTTGGGTATATATCCAGAGTGGGCTTGCTGTGTCATATGGTAATTCTATCCATCATTCTTTGAGGAAAAGCATTGTGTATTTTGCACTGTTAATATTTGCTAGAGAAGAAGGTAGTTTAGTAGCCCTTTAGCTTGGAAAAGATGTTTTAAAAATTAAACATACTTAACTATAGGACTTTTCAGAGCCTTTACTGTACTACAGCACATTGTGACTCTGTAAGGGTAGTAAAGTGTATAGTATCTACCTTTCCCTACATCTCCTTGATCATGAAGACCTTTTATTAAAAACACATTACTCTTTTTTGTTTGTTCTGTGGAACACACACTGGAAGTACCAATTTGGTCAACACAAATAATGAAGTTGGGTTCTAGAGATGTGAATTAACTTGTTCTAAAGCACAAATATTTAAGGGAAGTTGGATACTAGAACTTTATGGCTGGTCAGTGCTTGTAATGTCACAAACCCCTTAGTTAAGTGCTTGACACGCTCAGTTACATCACACCAATTGTATTACACTGCCTCTGCCCCAGATTTTATTATTGAGTTTCTTTCAAAGCCCATCTGTAACACTCATCTCTTCATTTTCATGTGTTCCATTTGTGTTTGGTTACTTGACTTCACTGTTTTTTCTGTGGTGAACTATTGCTCTGTGGGTGTTGTGCTCAGTTTTATTGTGTGACAGTATTTTTGTGTCAGTAAAGGTGAAAGGGTGATTGTGATGATCTCTTTGTATAATTATTGCTTAGTGACCATGTAATACTTAGATTTGGGCTTAAACTGGAAGACCCTATTTTGGTGAGAATGTTCAAGTGCAGTAAAATGAAAGCATTTGATAACTATTGTCCAGAAAACATGGCATGGGCATGATATATTGTTGGTGTGTTTTCTCCTTTGATTTTGTTTAGTAGTTTGATCTTGTTAGCAATGATGTGTTCTTCACTCACTGTGGTCCTTCCTTTGCCTTCTTTCCTTGAAGTGCTGACCTAGTTTAGGTTTCTCCATTTTTTGTGGATAGGGTCCTAGCTAGATATTCACTCTCTGTTTGAGTCTGGGCTGTGTAAGGTGTTGTTTTAAGTAGGCCAGAAAAATGGCAGGGATGATGCAGTTTAAGTGGGACATTTGACTATTGTAGCATAGCAGACAAAGGCCCCTTGCTTGTTGGCAGCCAGATGTTCAGACCTCCGTAAAGGAGGAAATATTTAAGTGTACTCTTAAAACCTATACCAAAAATCTAGCACACCACATGCTTCTCTATCTTACTCAGCATTTGCTTTATTTAGAGTTTGCTGTGCCTTCAAATAGATTTTGGAGAAGAGTGACTGGAGGGTACATCTGGGATTGCCCATTTTTCTTACCAGGGAACATATATGGGAACCTATAGCCCTGGATTTTGTACAGAAAGTTGTTTTTTAAAATGGGATTGAATTTGTACCAGGGAACCTCTGAACCTTCTAGTCCTGGTATTGTTATTTGATTTTCTCGTTGCTATTTTAGAACATAAATATTGATTGCTTTAGCAGTTGTAAAAACTGTCAGATAGTCTTTAAGTGTTATTTGAGGAAGGGTATTGTCAGAAAAGATGCAATGTGGCATGACTATGTTTTCTAAAAGATACATTTACCTTTCAGAGGCAAAATTAGTCATAACCAGTTTTGTTGCTAGGTGGCAGCACTATACTTACTCATTATAAATATGTTATATATGAACCACATGATTTATCCAAATTTTCACTGTAGTTCAGATTTTACACAACAGTTTTGCAAGTGTTTGTCCATTGGTCACTCTGTCTTGCTTTCTATGTGATTACTTAATCCAACTTGATATCCTCGTTTATCATTTTGTGTTTTATTTTTGTGGCATTCAAATGTACTTGAGTATAAGTAATTAAAATAATTTTGCTCGTTCGAATTACAAAAGAATTGTCGAAGTATTACAAAAATAGAAAACTACAAATTTTTAAAACAAAGTTTACAGTTTATGTATTATGATGCCAAACATTTGTTTATATTAAAAATATTAATAGCATCTCGTGGAATTCCCTTTCTTTGAAATCTTTGAGGAAGCCACACATAAATATTTGTGTATTTGTGTACGATGAATTTTTACATATATGCTCCAGATCAAGATAAAGACCATTATCAGCATCTCAGAAAGTTCTCTCATGCCCCCTCCCAGTCACTACCTCAGAGATAACCATTATTTTGGCCTCTGTCAACACAGATTAGTTCTACCTGTTTTTGAACTTGATCTAAACAGAATCTTACAAATTATATTGTTTTGTCATACAGGTTTTGATGATGATTTAGGTTTGGTTGTACCTGAAAGCTAAGAAGGTATCCTGGTAGGAGTAGTAAGTGGGGGACTGCCCAGGTCCCCCACTTTAGGATTGGGTACTACCAGTGATACCAAGTGAATGTTCACAACTGAGTTTCCCTCAGGAGTTTGCCTTTACTTCACTGAGGAGAGCTACTTTATCTAGGTCTTGCACGGCAACCTGCATCCAGTGACTGACCTGGTCTCAGTTCAGGATAACTCTGCCCTGTTCCCACAGGTGATCACCCAGAGTACTCCTCAGTAAACTTCTATCACTAATCTCTGTCTCAAAGTCTACTTCATGGGTAAGCCGTCATACAGTATAGGTGTTCTCTAGCTCAGTATCTTTGTATTACTGATGAGGAAACTGAGCCCTTGTGAGGCCAAATGCCAGATCTTCTTCCACAGTTTCAGAACAGTCTCCAGTAATCATTCTATTTTTACAATTGCTAAAGCAATCAATATTTATGTTCTAAAATAGCCACGAGAAAATCAAATATTATTCCAAATAATATTTGAATGATTAAATATTAGTGTTCCTGTGGTAGATAGTTTATTTTAGAGGAAGTTTGTACAGTGAAGTAAATGGAACATGAAAATTGTAATATATTCCGAGATCCAACCCATAGTATATCCATGGTAAAACTTAAGTGTATGGTTTGAATTTCATGCCTCTCAGAACTGAGTTCTTGCCTTCTAACTAGCATAGTTAGAAAGTTACTTGTATGTTTAAAAATACCATATTAAAATAATAAATCTACCCAGTCCTGCAGTGTTAAACTCAGTAGGTAAGTTTCAGAGTTGACTTAAAAGTTATATGGGAGGACTCTGAAGGCTATATGAGAGATACAGAAAGTTTGTCATAGTTAGTTACATTTTAAAATACAGTAATGTTATAAAGACATTTCAGTCAACATATACAATGGTGGTCCCATAGGATTATAATGGAGATGAAAAATTCCTGTTACCTGATGATATCAGAGATGCTGTACAGCAAGGCACTACTCGGGTGTTTTTAGTGATGCCGTTGTAAACAGACCTGCTTACCAGTCATATGAAAGTATAGCACGTTCAGTTATGTATAGTACTTAAGAATGATTAATAACTTACTGGTGTATGAATTTACTGTTTGTCATTACTTAGTATACTACTTGATTGAAAAAAAAAGTTTACAGTAAACTGTTATACCAGTAATCACCTCATGTGTCTTGTTTACCTTGTCTTTTGATTGCATGAAAATTGACCTGTACCATATAGGTTAATGTAAGTGTACCCCATGATGATCACATGATGACTCAGTTACCTACTAGTACATTTTTCAGAACATATTCCTGTGGTTAAGCAATATATGGCTATAAAATATTACTGAGGTAGACTTAATTATCAGTGCTTTTGAGGGAAAAGTTTCACTTTCTAAGCTTATTATTCTTCAGAATTCAGAAAGAATTGAGGTTTCATGTATAGAAATTGCTTGCTTACTTTTATATTTATTTGTTTATAGTACTCGGGATTGAACCCAGGGTTGCTCTACCTCTGAACTTTATCCCTAGCCTTTTTTATTTTTTATTTTGAAACAGGGTCTCCTTAAGTTTCCCAGGCTGTCCTTGAACTTGTGATTTTCTTGCCTTGTCTTCCTGAGCTGCTGGTATTACAGGCCTGCACCACCATACCTGGTCACATATTTTAAAGGCCCTGGTTTATTTTTAAATTTTCTAGATAGAGGTTACAGTTACATAATAAAAATCAGTGATTTGGTTATTTTATCTACCAAATTATTTGATGCAAATAAATAGGTAATTTTAGAGTCTTATGGTTATGAACCCTCCTAGGTTCAATAGATGGATAAGATGTAATTGGTATATAGTTTTATCACAATATTCAACAACTGTCAACATGAATTCCAGTTATTAAATTACTTCTTGTTAGATTTTTTTTTTTTTAAAGATGTTAATAATTTAGGGGCTGGAGCAGTGGCTCAGCAGTTAGAGCGCTTGTCTGGCATGCATAAAGATCCAGGTTCAAACCCCAGCACCACATACATAACTAAGTGTCAGAGAAACAAAGGCCAGATGAGAAAAAAATAAGTAAAACTGATTCTTAGTCTCTCCTTCACTCTCTCTCTCTCTCTTAAAAAAAAGTAAATGATTTAGATTATAAAAAGAAAAATGAAATTATGAAATTAGTCTTCCAGCAAAATTGAGAAATCTGAAATATACGTAATTGTTTTTTTGTTTTTGTTTTTTTGCTATGGTGGATATCAAACCTAGAGCCTTATGAATGTCAGCAAGTGCTTTGCCACTGAGCTGTACCTCCAGACTGCTAATTCTATATCCTTTGTTTATATACTTTCAAAAAAATAGAAAAAATTTTCCCATTCATCAATTTTAAAATAGCTTCCAGCCTCAGACTTTTAACAGTCCAAAAGAGTAAAGTAATTTCTTGTTTTTATTGGCAGAATAAGCTGTTAATATTTAAAAATTAAATTGCTGCTTCTATAATCTATGATGTGTATATCAGTTACTGACACAAATCAGCTAATTTGGTTTTCTTTAAATCATTAAGCATAACTTCTTGAAATTTGTTGTTGATATAAAAATGATTTTAATTTATCATTCTTCAATGTTAAGCGTAATAACTGTAATGAACTGGAAGTAGTGAAAATAATGCTCATACAAATTTTTAAGGACTATTTTGTATATGTTCTTCCTATCACATAATAAAACATGTGATAAAATATTTCCTTTCTGGGGCTGGAGTGGTGGCTCAGCAGTTTCGGCGTTTGCCTGGCAAGCATGAGGACCCGGGTTCAAACCCCAGCACCACATACACAACTAAGTGTTAGCAACTAAGGCCATGTGAAAAACTAAATAAAGTTGTTTCTCCTTTTAAAAAAATATATATTTTCTTTCTAAGTTGATATATTATAAATACATTGTAAATTATATACTTTTCTATCCAATAATGTTTTAAAAAACTCATTTAATTTTTTTGAAGTGGATTTTCAATGGAGGCTAACTTGTACCTTTGTTTTAGAAAGAAGGTAGAATAGATTTGTATTATTTTCTTGAAAACAAAACAAGCTGAACCTAAGAATCAGGAGCCTAATTCTAAATTCCAAGTGTTTGAATAAGAGATTTGGCTAAATGCATAAAAACTGACTAACTTTTCAGAGAGTTATATTTTTCTCCATCTGTAAAGTAAGAAAAATGACTTGAGGGTCAAATAAAATAATACATATTAAACTATCTTGAAAATTGTAGTATACCATGCAGATGAAAGTTGTTTCTCCTTTAGATTTGAATGTGAAGAGCAGTATGCAGCTATATCGTAGAGGTGATAAAATCATCAGACTTGCTTATTCCCATATCTGTATGTAGTATTTCACCTTAGCATCCAAAGTTTATGCATTTTTTGGAATTACTTTCTGTAACTTTATAGCCATTCATAGGTAAATTCTAATTTTCACCAAAGTTCTTCATTTTGTAGCGTGAGTTCATTTTTCACACTTGTTTTTTTCTCAGAAGAATCACCAGCCGTCCTCTATATAGCACTTGTTTGTTGATTGACCCATTTAGCAATGCTTTTTTACGCTGCTACAATATGCAGGTTATTATTCTGAGCTGTCAAGTTTATTATGTGTAATTTTGTGCTGAGAAAGCACAGGATCTGTAGGTTTGATTTTGTTATATGTTGTGTTAAGCCTCCATGACTTATTGGGGCAGAATGAGAAGTTAAGTCATACCGTTTTGAAGGTAGGAGTTGGGAGTTTTGAAGGTGGGAGTTTGTGGATTGTTACAATGTAAAGGAATAAAGAGAAGCCTCTAGCATCATTCTAATGGTTCTAGGCCACGAATATGATTCTGACTCTATTTTCTCAGTGTCAGGTGCCTCTTGTGTCCTTTATAGTAATGGCAGTTAAAGCTTTTGTCTGTGTAAGCATGGTTTTTTTTTTTTTTTTTTAAATACTGGGTACTGGGGATTGAACTCGGGTGCTTCACCACTGAGATACTTCCCAGTTCTTTTAAATTTGCAACAGGATCTCATTCAGTTGCCAAGGCTAGCCTCAAACTTGTGATCCTTAATGATAACTTCGAATTTTTGCCAAGAGGATTTTTGCCTGAATTACCAGGATATATCCTAAGTTTTTAAAATTAACTTTTGATTCAAATAGAAAAACCTGTGATTTTTCTGAAGGTGAAAGTCTTTTATGTAATTTTAATTTTGTAATAATATTATAATTCTTTGATATTAGGTCAGTTTTTAATAACTGATAGCTAACATAACCCCTAGGTCGTCCTATAAAGACTTCTAAAATTCCTCTTTTAAAAATACTGATTTTTTTTTCTTGACATCACTGGATTCACTCACTTGTGTAATTCCTCAGTGTCTCTAGTTAAGAATCGCTAGTAATAGTTAGTAATAGCTCCTGATGATATAGTTATTGAAGTTCAAATGCTAGTTGCTGCACAGCTAATGCATTCTGAACCTGTGCCTGGTCCAAAAAAGGTTTCCTGCCCAGGACACAGGGTCATATGATGAAATAAACCCTTGAAATACAATTCCTTCCTCTGAGGAACACACTGTATTTCATTAATTTGTAAAACATGTTTATGGGTTTTCTTTCATAGTCTTTACATGTGAATTGCAAAGCATCTCCCATCTAAATAAATTTTCATAGTACCCTACAAATTGTAATTTCAGAAGTTTTGTCATTAGAAAATATATTGTGTTCCATTTATTTTAACATATGTTACATGATGAGCACTAAAGTCTCATTTAACATTTTAGCACTTTAGTTTATTCTAGACTGGAGTATATTACATATTTATTAATAATGTTTAAAAGATGAACAATTTAATATCTTACAAAGTCCTTTGAAGTGGTTGAAGCAAAATCCCATGTAACCTTATAAAGTATTAGCATCATCTTCGTCTTATCATCACCCTCCCCTCAAAGATGATAGTGTAATCATTTATTCAGGACTGTCTAGAAGCCACTGGCAAAGTTAGTACTGGAACTCAGAGTTCCAGGGCTGCCTTTGCTCAGTGATACCAACTTTAGGTCAGGTGGCCAGCTCTTTGGAGAATAGAAATAGAATTCAGATGACCTTGGCATTTTGGAGAAGGGGTTGGTTAAATGTAGAAGTGTTTTTAAAGGGACAATTGTTGATATAATTAAATAAAATGCAGGAAAGAAAATCATTAGCTTTTCTGTCCTTTTTGTTTTAAATACTCTTCAGTAGAGAAAATCACTATTGGATACACTATAGCTGGAATTTAGAAGGGAAGATTAAGATCAGTTTAAAATTTTACATCTTTCAAACCATGGAGTATATTTTGAACGGAGTAGAATAATCACTTAAGAATATACAAAAGCTGCCTGGTATGCGGTGGTGCATGCCTGTAATCCTAGCTAATGGGGAGGCTAAGGCAGAAAGATCCCAAGTTTGAGGCGAAGCTCTGCAAGACCCTGTCTCGAAATAAGAAAAAGACTGGAGATGTAGCTTAGTGGTAAAGTGCTCCTGGGTTTAGTCCCCAGTTAACTTCCCACCCCATAATGTGTACTACACAGAGGCTTACAACTTTGTCTCTTTCAGGTATAGGTTTCTTGGAATAGTTATCACAGAAATAGCAGCTTGACACAATGCTGCTAAGTAAGAGTTTTATGGACTTCACTCAGAATTTAACAGACTTTATTAGTACTTTGAGCTAGAATAGCCATATCTTTTTTTTTTTTTTTTTTAAAGAAAGAAGGACAGTGAGAGAGAGAGAGAATCAATTTTTATTGAGTTTTTTACATGGCTTTCGTTGCTCCCACACTTAGTTGTGTACTTGGGTGTTGGGGTTTGAACCCCTGTACTTGTGCATGCCAGGCAAGCACCGTAACCACTGAGCCACCGTTCCAGCCCCCAGCCATATCTTTTTGTAGTGTTTATAGTATCTTTTACATGGTGCCCACATATTCCACAGAGCTATATGGCTTACTCTAAATCTGCTTGATTAGAACAGGGTGACAAAAATGTCAAATGTAGACCCATTGGACTCATGAGTTCTAGCTGCATTTTTGTCTTCTAAATTATATAAATATATTTTAGAATATTTAGCTCTGCTGAGTCCGAGGATGGACAAAAAAGATTACTCCCAGTTTTGGGTCATTGTTTACCATATGCGGCTACCTTCTGAGTCCACTTTCTTTCCTTGCCAACATCCATGTTCCTCACCTTTGGGTTTTTTTCTGTTTTGTTTTATTTTTGTTATAAAGGTTTGTTTTATGTTACATTTCCCTACTAATCTCATGATGTAAATAGGATGAGGGCTGCTTGAAAGAGTGAAGACATTCTTAAATTTATATTTCTATGACTAACATCTGAGGAATTATTTTCATGCTGAATAAAATCATCTTGTGCATATATGTTTAATACTGAAGTTTTTAAATAAAAAATTTACTCTTTTTTTAAAAATTTTCTTGAAGAGTTGAGTTGTATAATCATAGATGCATATGTAGATATGATATGCCCCTGATCCTAATCCAGAATCACCCCACATCACCCACACCCCAGTCTATTGACTCTTCTGTCCCCCCCCCCCCCCGTAACAGATATAAATGTCTGTGTGTGTGTATGATTGTGCATTTTCCAGAATTAAATGATTACATAAGTATGTGGCTTCTTGGGGGAGTAAAGAATAAGCTACATTATTGGTTCTCCCCCAAAATCCCTCCCTCCCTCTTTTTCCCCTCCCCCTTTCGTACATTTCTGTGGTTCCCCTAGATTATTTGCTGCTTTGACTTTGGTAAGTCTAGTACATGAGCTTAACCTTTCACCCAAGCCTGGGTTTTGCTGTAGCCTCCACAAATGAGGGAAAACATTTGACCCTTGAGTCTCTAGATTTGGCTAATTTCACTCAACATAATTTCTTCCATTGCCATCCATAAACCTTCAAATGCTGTAATATTGTTGTTTCTAATAGCTGAGTAGAACTCTTTTTTATATATATGTATATATCATAGCTTTTGGATCTAGTCATTCAGTGGCAGGCATCTGGGTTGATTCCATAATTTAGGTATTATAAATTGAGCTGCTATGAATATTGATTTTGTTGTGTCACTATAATGTGCTGATTCTAGCTCTTCTAGGAAAATTACCCAGAAGAGGGATAGCTGGGTCATACGGTTTACTCTTAAACTTGGATTTAAGAAAAATTTGTCCATAAAAAAAAAAAAAAATATATATATATATATATATATATATATATGTATGTATAAGTTAAATTTTCAATTTTTTTCTAATTTTTTGAATCATTAACTTGAAATATAAAAGTGCAGTGTTATGTAGAATGTAAAAGTGGAAAGGAATGATCACTTTATCTAAGAATTACTCATTTATCCACAAATTTATGGAAGTAGTCTGTTAAAAAGCAGGTTCCTCTAATGCAATTGAAGTACTTTGTTTTACAGATGTAAATCATATATTTTATAATATATAATACAAATAGCCATTCCAGGTATACTAGTTTGCATTTGATTGTTTTAGTTAAAGTACTCAAAATAAAAATCAGTAATTTGCAACATAAAAATATGAGCTGCTGTGTGTTCATTAGGGTAATTCTAAGAAATATTACTAGAGTAGTTGTAAAAATTTGTCACATAAAATTTCTTTCAGTATTAAGTAAATATGTGGTATTGATTCAAATCTAATTTGATAATGAGGTCTTGCAATATCTAAAGTTTTGCGAAAGGATTTTTTTTTTAAATTTCCAGGTTTTAATTACAACAAGAACAGCTGCTGATAATTTTAGTACCCAGTATGTTTTAGATGGTAGTGGCCACATACTTTCTCAAAAACCTTCACATCTTGGTCAAGGTAAGAAAATAGCTTTATAGCATTCTTTACCTTTCCTGTCTTGTTTGTTAACAATAACATTTCTCCTTGAATTCAAATACATGATTTTAGGCTTGATCCTGGTGAAGTCTAGTTAACTTTAAAGTGAACATTTAGCTTTTAGCTGTGAACCTTTTAAAATCTTAAGCATGGTCCGAGACTGTAGCTCAGTGGTATAATGATTGCCTAGCATGCACAAGGCCTGGGGTTCTATCCCTAGTGTCACAAAAAAAGAAAAAAGAAAAAGAAAAGGTTAAATACTTAAGTGAAGTTCTCAAGAGGAACTTTACTTTTTTAAAAAATCTGTAAGAACATTTTTTATCCTATTACTGAATCACCAGTGTTGTCTTTATATATAAAGGATAATATGTTATTGAAACACCTGAAATATCATTTGATTTGTAATGATGACACACCATAGCAGTAAGATATTTTGATTAAATAATTTAAAATATATGTGTTTATTCATGGACAATTTAACATGTTCAGTTTTCACACTTTCCACCTTACTGCGGATGTCCTTTTATTTAGTGCCCTCACCCACTTTCTCCCTTTCTATATGTATCACTTTCAGACAAATGAATATATTATGTTCTTACTAATAATTTAATTCTTTATTGTTTTATATATTTATACATAATTTTACTATATTTTAATTGATATGTGTTAAGTCCCTCTAAAAACTATTTATTTCTGTGAGGGGAAAAAAAATCTCTTTAGGCCCAAGTTTTATATATCTCCTTTAGTCTTTATCATGCTCATATTTCTAGTAATGGGATCATTAAAGTTAATAGAATATTAATGTTACGTCGTCTTGAGGCTGGAGAGGTTGCTCAGTGGTTACAGCGCTTGCCTGGCATACGCA
The DNA here is from genome assembly GCA_004027875.1 of Aplodontia rufa. Lineage (NCBI taxonomy): Eukaryota > Metazoa > Chordata > Mammalia > Rodentia > Aplodontiidae > Aplodontia > Aplodontia rufa. Next base: position 2,833 of record PVKS010033737.1, on the reverse strand, counting down.
AAAACGCGAGTTCAAACCCCAGCACCACATACGCAACAAAGTATTGGAGCAGCAAAAGCCACATGAAAAACTAAAAATAAAATTGTTTCTCTCTTTCTCTCTCTCACTGTCCCTCTCTGTTTAAAAAAAAGAAATTAAAAAAGTTCACAGCCATTCTTTAAAAAAAAAAGTTATGTTGTCTTTAGAGTCATGTTCAAAAGAATTCTAGGTCTGAAGAGGCCCATAGAGGGTTTTGCTGTTGTTGAGCCTTCTCCAATTTGGATTGTGAATTCATGCTTAATTCTGTAGCTCTTTATTATAATTTATCAGTAATTTTTTCCCCCTGTAGTTTGTTTCCTTCAGTTTTGGTGTTAAATTATTGTTTGTTTTTTTGTTTGTTTTTATTTTCAGGTGACTTCTGTCTTCACTGAAATTTATTTTCTTGTATCCTAATTCTAATAATAGATTTGTTCACTATATTCTTTATAGATCTTCAGCACAGTTGCTGATTACTTCTACCCATTAGTAATATTTTTGTATCCATGTAGGAAAAAGAGTTAATGAACACCTAAGAAAATACACTGATTTTTTCCCCTCATTTATTGTTAATGAAAATGATCTCAAGTTTAACAGTTATTTAGTTTGATGTATAGTAATAAGTATTCTACACATTTCAATGAAAAGTGATAGGTTGTAATTCTTTCACTATGCGTTGAAGGTTTGGGCAAAGGGAAGGCGTTTTTTGAAAATACGGTCCCTCTCCAGAAATGCTCTGACCCCAGACCTTAGGAATTCAAATTAGGAAACCATTAGGCAGTATTTGAGTTGCTGTCCAGTAACGTACTTTGAAGTAACCTAGTCACCTTATAAAACTTAGAAGTATTTGTTTTTATCTTAGTAGTAACTGGTCTAATCTGGATGGCCAGTGGCTCTGTATCACTCATACTTCTCATGCTTTTCTGTATTCATCTCCATGGGAACTATGAAATAACAATCTTTAAATATGGACTCCACCTGATCTTTGCCCTTTTGCTGGCTGATTTTTCTTCGCCTGCTGACCTCAGTCTTCTACCTTTAGTGAGACCAGGTACAAATATTAAGTCATTTTTATAGTCAATAAATGAACCCTATTTTCTGTAGCCAGTTCTTTTTATGTTAAGAAACAACATACTAGGAAGGTCAATAATTAGAAAACTAGTAATTGTCCATCATAACTCATTTTTTCCACCTAATTACAGTTGATTAGTTAGGAAAAAACAAGACCAACAAAAATCTTTAATTTCAAATTGCTTTAGGTGGACAAATTCTAAAAATCCACTCTTAAAAGCCTTTTCATTTATGTTGCTTAGTGCTGATAGTTTTTGAGTGACTGAATCACAGACTCACATTTCACCAGCTGTCATTAGCTTCCATTTAAATATTTTCTGTGTAAGATAAAACTACAGTTCAATCATCCTAATTTATACCTGTGCATTTAGAGTTCTTGTAGATTAATTTCTGCTGTGGTGTGAACATCATTGCTTAGCGGTAATTCTTCAGATCATCTGATAGAATGGCACCTATACGTAGTATAACTGCTGTTGCAGGAATGAGTTAAAACAGAGTCTTATTTAGGCATTTGAAAACTTGTAATCCTTTTAAAAATGTGTTTTAAAATGTTGTAAAATAGTTCACTGGAAATACCAGTTCTGGTTTTTCTGCGTATTCATTGATCCATTTAAATGATTTATATGTTTAATAGTATATCATTTTAATTACCCTTATCTTCTGTTCACTTCCATTTTAAAACAATACACCTGATTTTTCAAAAAAACTTACGGTAAATGTAGAAATGAGTCTCCAACTTTTAAATTCCTTTACTAGGAACATTGGCAACTAGTATTTCTGCCTAATGAGTTTCTCCAATATCAAAATAGTATATTTAAAGTACCTTTTTCTTTTTCTCTTTTTTTGGTACCAGGGATTGAACCCAGGGGCACTTAACTACTATGTCACATCCTTAGTTTTTTTTTTTTTTTTTTTTTTTTTTTTTTAATTCTGAAACAATGTCTTGCTAAGTTGCTTAGGGCCTTGCTAAACTGCTGAGGCTAGCCCTGAACTTGGGATCATTCTGCCTTAGCCTGCTGAGCCACTAGGATTATGTGCATGCTGGCATTACAGGCGTTTGCCACCATACCCTACTAAAGTCCTATATGAAAAAAGGGAGATCAGCAGAGAACAAGCTGGGGACCAAGAGGGAGTAGCAAGGAATGAGGGGAGGGAAATTGAAAGAACTGAAGAATAAAGTTGAACAGGTTATGCTGTGTACATATGTGAATATATTACAATGCACTGCAATTTTATATATAACTATAATGCACCAATTTAAAAAAATAAATGGAAGGCCATTAGAGTAGAGAAAGAGAATGGGGGGAGTAAGGAGAGGGAAATAGGAAGTAGTAGGGATTGAAATGGAGCAAATTATGTTATATGCATTTATGAATATGTCAAAATGAACCCGACTATTACGTGAAACTATAATGTACTAGTAAATATGAAAAAAGTGCTTTGATCATGAAATTTTCTTTTTCTACCCTGTTGTTAGAGTAAAACATTGTGTTCTTTATAAATTTCTCATATGTGAGATTGTTATATATTGAAAAGTCTTTTCATCTTAATTTGAAAATGCATGTTTATTCATTAATTCAGAAACACTTTCTACTTTAAAAAAAGTAATTATAGAAAATCTAGTAGATGGAAAAACATTTCATGTTCTTGTTAGGCAGAATCAATATAATCAAAATGGCCATTTTACCCAAAGTCCTACACAGATTCAATGCAGTCCCCATCAAGATACCAATGTCGTTCTTCATGG
>PVKS010033736.1:0-21472 GCA_004027875.1 Aplodontia rufa | reverse complement strand
AAGTTAGCAGGGTGCCTGGCACTTATTAAGCATATATATATATATATATATATATATATGCAGGTTGGGGCTCCCTGATCTAAAATAATCTTAGTTTCAAAATGCTTCAGAATTTAAAACTCTTTGAGAACTAACATGATACAAGTTAAAATTCTGAAACTTGTTTCATGCACAAAATCATTAAAACTGTTATATATAATTATCTTCAGGCTATTTGTATATGATGTTAAGAATGAAAAATGAGTTTTGCATTTAGAATTTTGTCCTACTCCAAAGATATTTAATTATATATATGAAAATATTTTTTAAAAGCAAAATACAAAATGTTTGTGGTCCTAAGAATTTTGGATAAAATATATTCAACCTGTATGCATATGAGGTTGTCTGTGTGTGTGTGTGTGTGTATGTATGAAGTTTTGGCATGTACACATGGAGAGTTGCAAAGGGAAGATCATGGCAAATATATAACCCAGAAATGGGAAACTGGCAAGCTATCATAGAGAGGGCATTGGAATTGTAATACCTATGTTCCTGCCCATATCTATGCTTACCAACTGTTCTTCTAAACAAACTCAGTTAATTTGAGGATAGAATAAAAACAGCCTTTCCAATGACTTTCCCCCAATTTTTGCTCCTAATGTCACACCAGCTTTCCATAGTCTACCTCAGAGGGAAAAGTGTAAGGAAGAATCCAATAAACAAAATAGCGACTTACTAACCCTAAGTCTTCATTACCTCATTTTAATACAGTACAATGGTAATTAAGCACCTCCAGTTTCATTCAGCAATGCCATTCTATTTCATTTTTGAAGTTATTCTCAGGGCTTGGTGCGCTGGCTCACACATATAATCTCAGTTACTTTGGAGACTGAGGCAGGAGGATGGTAATTTGGAGGCCAGTCTCAGCAAATTAGTGGACCCCGTTTCAAAAAAAATAAAAATAAAAATAAAAAGGTTCAAGGATGTAACTAAGTGGTAGAACCTCCCTGGTTCAATCTTGGGGAGGAGGTGGGGGAGAGAGAGAGAGAGAGGCACAGAGAGTTGTATTTTCAGAGAACTGTATCATGCCAGGACTCCTTACAATAGAGCTTAGTACCTGCATTATTTTGGTTGGCTCAGATATACTGAAAAAATATTTTCATTTCTATAAGGATACTTTACTGGAAATATATCTAGCATATATTAATAAGTGAGTAGATATTAGATGGCATGGTATTATAAAATATGATTGAATTGTTGAGTGAGGAGGGCTGAGCAGTCCATATTAAGGGGAAGAGAGGGATACCTGTGGGAGAACAGTCCATCCTTTGGCAAAAAGCATTTTATGATGAAAATTGCCCCTATATGGTGACAAGAAGCAGAATGAATTTGAATTGGTTTTATAATTATTTTTGAATTTCTCTTTAGACAAAATACTACTTATTCATTACCTTCACTTGGGGTGGGGAACAAACTAATCCCATTGCTCCCTACATCTTTGATCATTAGTTTGGATTTCAGTTTTTGGACAATCCGTGACTAGCTGAGTAATCCTGGGCTCATCAAAGCCTACCTGAGTCTGATTCCTCTCTTATAAATTTAGAAACTTGCAGGTTTGAGACTTCCTAGTTGGTAAATCTACATACAAATGTTCAGCCAGAAAGTTTCACATGATTTAAATTACTGAAACGAGGACCACTGTGTTCTTTAAATCTTGTCATCATTTTCTTTCACCTCTGAGATCTATGCATTATAACATTTCAGTATGAAGCATTTACTGAAAACATTAGATGAAGAGAAAAATCACACTATTTTCCGTCTTACCATCTCCCAAGTCTTCAAATACCCATTCTCTTGAAAAAAGTTCAATAGGGAGCTATTTTCAAATCAGATAGTTCTGCTAGCCGAGAAAATTCTTTCTTGGCTATGTGTAAACTGAACTCTGAACACTTTTAAGAGTCATTCCATGCTTAAGAGGTGAAAATATCGTTTTAAATTATGATTAAATGGAGTAATGTGAGGATGAATATGTGTAAAAGATTTTAATAAGGGGAGTAGACTCTGCCTTCCTTCATTAATTCTCCCATTCATGTTGCCCCGAATTTAAAGTACAGAGGAAGTTGTTAAATTACGTTTAATAATAGAGCTGGGTGTTTAATGTACATTAATTAAATATCAGCAGATGGTAAAGGGAGTCCTTGCTGAGTATGAATAAGGAGAGAGAGAGTTGTAACTGCTGTGTAATTAAGCTGAACCCGCAGAAACAATGGAGGTGTGATTACTTTTTTATTAACACATTATACTTACATGCGATGTGGAAGAATTTAATTACTCTGACTCTTATTATGTTCATCCAAGTTGCTCGCATGTGGAGCTGGTCCCTGTTTCCCCTAAACATGATGGAGCAGCCCGAGTCCCATTATTTTTGAGCCTTGAGATTGTCACGTTGTGCAGGTTGAGAGATGGTGCCCATGAGTCTGTGCACTTCACTGTAACAAGGAGGTTGGCAACCCACCAACCTGAGTGTTTGCAGTAACCCCAAAACTTCAGAGTAGTGTAGAAACAGAGGCATGTGTGTGGCTTGGACATATCTCATTTGATTATCAGGCATTGCCCGTATTAATGAAACAGAAATGGAGAAAACCAGTCAGTTCCTGCTTTGAGGTTAGTAAACCAGTTACTTAGCAGCCTTGAGTTGCTGGCAAGCCCATTCTCTGAGGGTGTATTTACCTTTTACAATCACTAATTTGCTTGAATACAGATTTATTTATTAAGGTGCAATTGCTATTATCATTGAGACATATATTTAAATGTCATTATAATGAAGATATTTAGCTTTTTCTTTTTAGTTAATGCTGGTCTAATTTTCACTAATGTTTAAACAGAATTCTTGGCTTGTTGAAGAGCTTGGTTAAGATAAAAATTGTTATTTCTGCTAGTGTTGATGCGGGGATTTTGAGATGAGGCTGGATTCTCTGTTCCCACTGGCAAATGGAGTCTGGGCCTCTACAGATTCCAGCAGCCAAAATAGCCCACTTCTACTGTTTGCAGCCATTCCCAGTTAAAACTGGGAATTTGGGCTGGCTGCAGGCGTCTGCAGCCGAAATAGTGTTAGCAGCTCTCCAGCTAAAAGCTGGGTGATGCAGCTCTTGGTGTGGAAATTCATCCCGGGAATTCGGGGCCAATCTTCTGGGTTCTTGTCTCATGAATTTGAAGAATAAAATCCATGGACAACAACGGAAGGAGGAGTAAAAGGAGTAGAATTTATTTAAGGAAAAAGAGCAGAGACTCCGCAAGGTGGAGGGAGCACCTGGAAGCAGGACACCATCTAACGGAGGTCAGGCCAGGGCCTATATTGATTTGGGGTAAGAGCATAATTAACATTCATGCAAGCAGGCATTGAGAAATGCATCTGCATCATTGGTTGAAACCTATGCAAAACAGGCATTGAAACTTAGTACCAAGGTCATTGGTTAAAATCTATGCAGACCAGGTAGCAATTCTTTCCAAGTTACCATCTGTGTCCACCCCCATTTCTTAGTTTTCCCACCTCAGGGACAAAGGATTGCTCCCACAGGTGAGCCTCAGGCCATTTGCATACGAAGGCCCTGTGTATTCCCTGTCAAACCCTCTCTATCAGCTAGCTCTCAGATGGGGCCCTTTGTCCTGACTACCTAGCCATTTTACTATCTCTCCTAAAACTGTCTCAGTACTATGAGCAGGGTCCTTAATGAATACGTTACCTTGTCATTAGCCAAGACCTTCCCTGACTGGTTATGGGCACTGAAATCCCATCCCTGGGAGAAATTATCTGCAAGCCAGGTGGTTCTCAGTATGATGGATGTTTATACCACTTTATGAGGAAAAGGACGATCTTTTTCTTGAGAGAAACATAGGTAATTCTTCATTGTCCTAGTTTTCTAGCTAGGAAGGTAGCAGTTTTAGCAAATGAACATGCAAACCATAAAGATAACCCTTACTAATCACTGCTCAAAAGCTAACCTTACCACATTTTCCTCTTTTGAGTGATAGGACTTGGTAACTCTCTGGTTTTCTGCCCTGTCTTCTTTTTCTCTAAGTTGGGGCCATAATTGCCTAGGTCAGGTATCACCCATTATGAACTTCACAATCAAATGAGCCCAAACCCAGGCGTAATTTTAGGGAGCACTAGTGAAGAACCGAGGTGACTCCGTTCAGTGTTACACTATTCTTAGTTCCAATCTCCTCTTCCATTTTTATGTATGTTTAAGTAGTTTTCTCATGTGAATTTAAAACAAAATCCTCACCTTGCGCTAGAATTCCTTAACTGGATTTCCATTTTATGGACTCCAGAATTATTAACTTACCCCATACTCGATTATCTATAGAATTTAGATAGTGGAAGTAACTTAGTTAGGATTCCACACTCCTCGGTAATGAAGCTGAAATCAAATCCAGGGCTGTTTGACTTTTGGTCTGGAGTCAGTTAAAAAGCTCTGGTGATCTTGAAATTTCTTTGTTTTGGGCCATGTCTCTTGGGCTTAGAATTTTATCACTCTCCTTTGCCACCTTCTTTGAAATTCTGCTTGGAAACATGGACCCTGAAATTGTAGCTATTGTTTCAGGAACTAAAGCAAATAACAAAATAAAAATTTGAACACATTTCTAATTGTTTTATATAGTAGTAAAGAACAACAACAACAAAAATCCAGTGCTATGTAGACCCATCCGAATCACTGACTATCCATGTTCAAGTTACTTAACCTCTCTGTTTCTTCATAGTAAAACTAGAATGGGGCTGTGAGTGCTGGCACATGCCTATAATCCCAGTAGCTTGGGTGGCTGATTAAGAAGAATCACAAAATCAAAGCCAGTCTCAGTAACTTAGTGAAGCCCTAAGCAACTTAATGAGAACCTGTCTCAAAATAAAGAATAATAATAATATCAATAATAATAATAATAAATAAAGGGGCTGGGGATGTGGTTCAATGTTTAAACACTCCTGTGTTCAATCCTTGCTACGAAGGGAAAAAAATTGTAGACTGAGTCAGATACAACGATGAACACTTAACAGCTACCTACGAGGTGAGAGGATGGATCACTTGAGCCTTGGTGTTTGAGGTCAGTCAGGGCAACATAATGACACGCCCAACTCTGAAAAAATAAAGAAGAAAAGGAACCATTTGTTAAATAAATAAATAAAATAGAATGACAATTCTTGTTAACTTAGATATTGTAAGGATTAAGGAAATGAATACATGTTCCTTTTGTATTGTAAAGGGCAAGGTCCATGGTCCTAGGCTGCTCGGTTAGTTCAAACACTAATTAGTTGCGTGGCCTTGGCAAGGGTATTTTATGCTCTTCAGTTCCCGCATCTGTAAATGGTGATAATCATAGCACCTCTCTTATGAAGTTGCTTTTAGGATTAAAATGATTTTCTTTTTAGAGAGAGAGAGAGGGAATATTTTTCATCTATCTTTTGTTTTTGTTTTATTTATTTGTGTATGAACCCAGGACCTCATATATGCCAACAAGTATTCTACCACTGAGCCACCCCTCCAGCCCTATTAAAATAATTTTTATAGACATAACACAAACTGTCCTTTGTACCTGTGGATGCTATATATGTTGATTCCAGCAAACCCAGTCCCAAAATATTCCAAAAAGCCTGCCTCTGTACTGAATATGTACAAACGTTTTTCCTTATCATTACTCCCTAAGCAATACTGTAGAACAACCATTTATATTACATTTACATTGTGTTAGAGGTTATAAGTAATCTACAGACAATTTACACTTTGCAGGATGATTGCATAAGTTAGAGGTGAATATTACACCATTTTATAGAAGGGGTTTGAGCATTCGTGGGTTTTGGAATCTTTAATAAGAGTCCTGTAACCAACCCACCACGGATTCGCAGGAATGACTATAGTTGTAACACTGACACATGGAAGTGCCAAATATCTGTTGTTCTTGCTACAGTGGCTGGCACACAGTAATCCTAATTATGTAGAAGAACCAGAACAATGCCTGCTATGTGGTTAGCTGTTCAATAACTAGTAGTTAGCTAGCCTTTTGCTATTCTTAACCTCAAAAAATAAAGTCCAGTCATAAGTAGGGCCAGATGGGAGATAGAAGAGTCCAAAAGGATCATGAGATTTCAGCAAGCCTCACAGAGTATCAGGAATGAAATTATAGAATGAAACTGTTAGGATCAAAGGGTTCCTATGTTCAGGATTTGTATACCTAACTCTTGTGATTGAATAAAGCATGTTTTCATTTTTCTCCTTCTCTGTGGGAGACTTGAAGAACTATTCCAACTACTCATTTTTCTGCTTTCTCAAGGACTTTTGGATTTCAAGATTGTTTTAAATTATTAAGGTCTGGAGTTAAAGGCATTTGCTTCTGAGTCAAATATAAATCTGATCCAGGTAATGCATCGTCCAGATTTAAGTGTAGGGGAATTGGATCTTCGGCAATACACAACCGTAACCTAGACAGATGTTGTTAGGACCTTACATACTACAATACCTTTCCCACTTGATAACGAAGGAATAAAGTAGCTACACCTACGGGTATTATCATCTCTCCATAAATACCTGGTTTTGTTTCTTCATTAAAAATCTCACTTAAAATGTTCATGGCCTCCTGTAGGACAATAATGTTTAAAAGATTCCATTTCAATTTTGGAATGCATTTTAAATATAGTTGCTAACCTCCTTATCTTACTATTTTTTTCAGATAAGCAAATGAGCTTAGAAAGCTGATTTGCCCTGGCATTTCCCATACCATTTAATCTCTGTAGTCTCATTCTGACTCCACTGCCCTTTCCAATGCTCTAGATGCAACTACACACTAACTTCAAGTATGATGAAGTAGCTAAATCATGCCTGAGAAACAGAAGAAGGGACAAGGACCCTAGTGAACTCTGCCCCAAGTCCTTGTTGGAAGCTCTGCTGGCCTGCAGGTTTTAATGAATAAATAGAATCCATGTGTGAATAAGTGCATGACCCTGACAAGCTCACTAGGTTGACAATAGCTATGTGCTGCTAGAGTTCCAGGAATAAAGCTTAGGCTTGCTCTATGCTTCTGGTGACAGATCAAGTGTCTCATTAGATGCATAGGCCCATTCTCTTTTGAATCTATTTCTTCCTTTTTTGGTTCTGCAGCAAAATTTGCAACTAGAAATGCTTCCTCCAAAAGCAGACTTTGAAAAAAGAGATTAGTATATCTAAATGTGTTCATTATAGTACTAAATGAGACCTCTTTCTAAAAATAAACTTAAGAAATCAGCCCTCAACTATTAAATTATAAGACACAATTAATAATTCATTTTTATTAATATGGATAATTCCTATGGGTCATTTAAAATACACATGGCAGTGCAGTAGGGGCCAAGATAACATAAATTCATTTCCGTAAGTCAGACTTACTATTTTTCTAAGAAACTGGAGAGATGTAGGCAATCTGACACACCATGGAGCAAAAAGAAAAGCAATGTTACAATCCAAAAAAAAAAAAAAAAAACAAGAAAAACAAAAACACACACACAAAAATTCCAACAATAAATAAATCCACCATGGCCTTTAAAACTCAAGAGAACACAGGAAAACTTCACATCTAGAAATAACATGGAGCAAGATTGTATGTCTGGCATTTCTTTACCCTCGGCAAAGGAACGTCACATTTTTTTTCCTGTAAACTGTGAGTAGATCATATGGGTATCAGAATTCTGTCTTAAAGGAAAGAGCTCCAGCTATAAAAACAGTGGACACATGCTCATTTCAGGGCAAAGGCCTTGAAAATTCAAGCATCGGACTTCCTAAGCTGCAAATAAATCCCAAGATAGGTTGTCATATAGAATAAATTCTCTAAAGCAATATAAGATAAAGCATGGTTCTGTCCCTGAGAGAACACAGTACAAGGGTCTGCTCACGAACCACAGTCACTCAAGCCCTGTCTGAACTTCACGGGACCGGAGCATCCTCAGCTTTGACCCCATCTTTGAGGATTATCAGATGTTCCTGCAGCTCTGGATGCCTGGATTCTAGGTGAACAAGCACAAACACAGAACTTCCTTACCTCCCTAAGCAAGGTAACGCCCAAAGCAGCTTAGGAGAGCGATGCCACCATTGGAAACATGGTGAATTTTCTTGTGTTTGAATTTCAGCTCATTTTCTTTATTTATATCTTTTTGAGAAATGGGATATAGCTTCTTTACAAGAAATGAGAGCATGATTTTTCCATATTGGGGCATCTAATAGATAATGAATAATCCAAAAATGATTTTTATGGAAACTCATAACAAACTTTGGAAATGCTCTCAATCCTTCTAATTTTTGCAACACTCCGTACAATGTTTTTATGTAGGTTCTACATTGAAAATACTTTAATAAAATCATCAACAGTTTATTGCTTCTAATCTCAACTAAGAACCCATTACGTCTTGTCTGAGTTTATTCCATGAATAGATTGCTTTTACCCAACTAACTTTATTCTCACCAAAATTGTCAAAGGGTCACTTCTAAATTTTGAGCCAGGCTGGCCATTCATCTTCTCAGAATCATCCAGCACCTTCACAGATAGGAAATTGGCCTTAACCACATGCTTACCTATTTCCTTTTAGCCTTCTATTGGCTTCATCTATCCACACACAACTGATTTGCTTGCTCATTCTGCAATGTATCAAACATTCCTGCTACTCTGGACTTCTGAATTTGCAGCCAGGAATTCTTTTTCTTTAGATTGCCACATAGAATATTCCCTTAATTTCTTAGTCTTCACTCAGATATTCTGTGTTTGGAGAGGACTTTCTTCACCAATCTTAGCAAAATACCAAGATTTTCCATTCCTGCAGCCTTCATAAACTCTATGTAGCATTTATTACCATGTGAGTGACTTGGATAGATTGATGGACAAATTGTCTGGTTCCTCTAAGTATAAACTCTCTTTTCTTGAGGGCTCTCACTTTCGTGTATCTTGCATCGTTAACAATGCCTGACAGCTAACAGTCAATCAATACATATTTGTAAAATGAAGAAGGATTGAAGAATTGCTCCAATTGGTTATAATGAGTTGAATTCATTCTGAATAGCCCTGAATTATTTGTGAATGGTCCAGGTTTTGGCTGTTTGAGATGATCCAAGCCAAGAATTTCAGTTTTCATATGGTTTCTACCAAATCAGCTGGTTTCAGGGAGCTGACTAGATTGTGAGATCTTTGAAGGAAGGGATTTCTTCTAAAAAAAAAATTTTACAACTATCACCTAACATATTCCTTGCCCATATCAGGTCCATAATAAATATTAACACATTAAACTCTCCCAGGACAGGGTGTATCAAAGCAATTCAGTTTACATAAGACTTACCCATTTCAAATTTGTATTTAAACATATGAAGTTATACAACTGATTGACAGCATCTCTCTGACTCATAAACAAACTACAGTTTTCACCATCAGCTTTTTTGGTAGAAAAATTTTGTACACATACAATTGGTGCAAATAGTATATGAGTTGGTACAGAAGAAGAGTGTATTGACTGCTATAGGAGAAAGTGAATGAGATTAAAATTAGGAAACTGAATATGTGAATTTTTAAATGTCAGTTTATTGCAGTTTCATTGTGGCAGACTTGAGGGATTTCTTCCAAAATGAAAGCAAGGATAGTTTTGTCTTTTATACAATTATTTACATAATATTATTTGTATGCAAGTACAGTTATAGACTATGTTAATTGGGTTTTTGATATTGTGACCAAAATACCTTACAAGAACAACTTAGATGAGGACAAGTTTATTTTGGCTCATGGTTTCAGGGGTTCAGTTTATGGTTGGCCAACTCCATTGTCTTGGGTCCAAGGTAAAGCAGAATATCATGGTGGAAGGGCGTGGCAAAGGAGTCCTGTTCCACTTGTGGTGAACATGAAGCAAAAAGAGGGAAGAGTCAGGAGGATAAAATACAATCCCTAAGGTTATCCCCCCAGTGTGCCACCTGCCTTCAACTGGGACAGTATCCTTTCAAATTATTAATCCATCAAGTGGATTAATTCACCAGTTTTGTGACAATGCTCATAACGTAACCACTTCACTGCTGAACATTCCTGCATTAACACAGGAACTTTTGAGGGACATCTCATATCCTAATCATAACATTGACAATCAAAATCATGAGTGGTCTTTATGATTTTAAGGTGAAAATCATGACAGGTAAAAAAAAAAAAAGATAGCCATATTTACTCAGTAAATTACAAAACCATACTTATTGTACTAATACATTACTAATGCTTTTTAGATTTCTTAAGCACTTAACCAAATGTCAAGTACTATGTTGAGGTTTATATGTGATATTCATTTAATCATAAGCAAACTTATGACACAGATAAAATGATCTCCATTTTTATAGATAAAGAACGTAAGATCTTAAAATGTCGGTTTTCTCAAGTCCACACAAAGAATAATTGGTAAACTTTAAGTTCAAATTCAGGTCTTCCTGATTTCAAAGTTCATGTTATTAATCTCCACGTTAACATAGCTGGGGAAAGTATCCAATTTTCTTATAAAATATCTGCAAATCAATTACAAAAGATTTTCTAGAGCATACTACTCTTCATGTAAAAAATAGTAATCCAAGAAAATATTCAAGTCTCTATTTGTACAAAGAAATGGAGGTAAGTATAAATCAAAAACTAATAATTGTTTACCTAGCAGGTACAGATGGGAAAGAATGGGAAAATGGTAACAGGTTAGAGAGGATGAGAAAGGAGTGACACTCTTTGAATATGCCTTTGTGAGTAGAGCTGTAGCCCTGAAGCAGAGTGCGTGCCTAGCACACACTCGGCCCTAGGCTTGATCTCCAACTCTGCAAAACAGACAGAAAAACAAAATGCTTTTGTATTTAGCTCCAATAAAGTTTGACATGCTCCGCATATAAATAGTTAACGTTCACTGGGAACTTGGGGAAATCTCATATGGAAATAAAACTGTTTAAGTGACCTTGACTGTTTTATGACTAAATAAATTGGATCAACTAGTCACACTGAAGAGGGTGGGAAGAAAAGGACTGCCCTAAAGGACTGGAAGACATGTCTTTGATTATACGGTGTAAGGGTAACAATTAGATAAGGCCTTCAAGTTAGCAGATTTGATTTTCACAGAGGTTTAGCTAGTACTTCAGATATTACATATATATATGTATGTACACATAGATATATAAAATATATTTATGTGTATTTATATATACATATGTCTATACACACACACACACATATATTTGCAATATATGTGTTAGAATTGTTAAAAATAAGTAAATACATAGTAGTGTGAGCCAGGTCCTAAGGTATGAAGGTTTTTATTTCTCTCAAATTCATAGGTTGAAATTCTAATTTCCAGGGACTGGAGCAGTGGCTCAGCAGTCAAAGTGCTTGCCTGGCATGTGCAAGGACCCAGGTTCGAACCCTAGCACCACATGTACAACTAAGTGTTGGAGAAACAAAGTCCAGATGAAAACAAAAATAAAATTAATTCTTTCTTTTCCTCTCCTTCTCTCTAGACTTCTTTAAAAAAGAAAGAAAGAAAGAAAAAAAAAGAAATCCTAATCTTCAAGGTAGTATTGAGAGGTAGGATCTTGCCCGGTACAGTAGAGCATTCCTGTAATCCCAGGGACTTAGGAGGCTGAGGCAGGAGGGCTGAAAATTCCAGACCAGCCTAGGCAAGTGAGACCCTCAGTAAGTCAGTGAGATCCTATCTCAAAATAAAAAATTGAAAGGACTGGGTATGTATTTCAGGTGTTAAGTACCCTTGGATTGAAGCCTCAGTATCACTATTTTTAAAAAAGTCAAATCTTTTCGGAATTGATTAATGAGGGCAGAGCCCTTATAAATGGAATTAATGCCCTTACAAAAATCCTTGAAGAACTAGCTATCTTTAATGTTGCAAGGATACTGTGAGAGGTGCCATCTGTGAAGCAGGAAATGGGCCTTCACCAGACACAAAACACACCATCACCTTGACCTTGGACTTCTGAGCCTCCAAAATTATGGGAAACAAACTTCTGTTGTTGATAAGCCACCTAGTTTACAGTTCTTTTAGAGCAGAGGACTGAGACACCAGGTTTCTGACTGTACAAAGAAGCTACAGATCAGGAAAAGAACAAGTTACCTCTATGAAATGCTTAAACATTAATGGAGGCAGAACACAAGAACCAACCAAAGAAGCCCTTAATGGCTAAAGTTATGACTGTTAAAGCAAAATAAATAAGTAAGTAAATAAATAATGAGACGAATAGATTATAATGCAAAGAATTAAATATCCATGAGACCATACTTATATAAATAATTGAATAAATAAATTAATTGGAGAAAAGGGAAAACTCCTCCTTATAGAATTCCAATTAGCATTCCAATGTAGAAGGGGTGAAGGAAACAGGAAGTTATCCCTAGTTCAACAATTGAGTAATAGTATCCACTGACAGGTACTAAATTAGTCAACAAAAATTGATGGGAAGAAAGTTAATCTGCATAATCACAAGGATACATCTCATAAGATAGGTATAAATTACAAGAGAAATGGCAATTAAGAAGTGGAGAAGCCTAGTAGGCACCATCTTAATGATGCTATCACAATTAACCTCATCAACAATGAGATATATAATACCGTGTGCTCCCTGTTACAATACACCAGGAATGTCAAAATATCATTTCTTATGGGATTCTTGCCACGAACATGTAACCTGAATCTAATCATGGGAAAATATCAGACAAATACAAATAGAAAAATACTGTACAAAACAGCAGACTAGCATTCCTAGCATGTGTCAAGTCCATGAGAGATAAATATGGATGAGAACCCACACAAGTTAGAGAGAAAGGAAACTTAAGATCTAAACACAGTATGGGATCTTGCATCATTACAGCCAGAACTATAAACTGAATATTAATTGCAAACTTGTGACACTAAGATAAAGTCTATAGTTTATCAAATAATATCATGTCAATGTTCATTTTCTGGTTCATTTTCATATGATTATGCTAACATCTGGGGAAGCTGAGTGAAGAACATATTGGGAATCCTATTTTTACAATTTTTGTCTAGTTTTGAAAATAAAACTAAAAACTATAAAAGCATTTGGAAATACTTTTAAGAGAGCATGATAAGAGGGTGCAGACAGTTTATATAAAGTAAATTTATCCCAGGAAGGAAGAAAGGAGACAGTTTAGAATATACAATTCATTGACTATGTTCTCTGCTTGGGATGCCATAAAAGAATACCTCAGACTGGGCCACTTAAACAACAGGATTTTATCTTCTCACAACTCTGGAGACTTAAAGTATAGTAGTCAGGTACCTGGAGGGTCAGTTGCTGGTGAGGGCTCTCTTCCTAGCTTCCAATTGCATCCTCACAAAGCTTTCCTCTGCGAATGAGTGGACAGAGGAGGTGGGAGTTTCCTGGTTTCCTCTGCTTCTCTCTGACACCAGTCTTTTCAGATTAAGACCCGATCTGATGACCTCATTTAACCTTAATTTTCTTAAAGAGCTCCAAATAAAGAGACATGGGCCCTTAGAGCTTTAAAACATGCATTTTGAGGGAGCAGAATTCAGTCTAGAAGAAGCATCAGCTGTTCCATTGTCTTTATATGTAAAAAAAAAAGTGTATTGATAGTGATTTCTGAAGGGGAAAAGAGCAAGTTGGAAGAGGAGAAGACAGAGTAAGCAGAGACTAATTGTGTTATGTGACGAGGTGGGAGAATGTACATCTTCTGGATGAAGACTTACGGGGTAGCCTGCTGGTGCATGACCCATACTTCAAATAAGAATCAAACAGCGAGCAACAGGAGACTACACTGAATGTGTGTGTGTGTGTGTGTGTGTGTGTGTTGTGTGTAAAGGTGTGTGTGTCTGTCTGTATGTGTTTGTGTGAAAGGCATAAAAACAGTTTGATTTCTTATCAGGCAACTCAGATTTTCACAGTGCCTCTGGAAACAAGAAAAAAAAATATTTAGCAGCAGAAGTAGCCGCATTAACTCATACTAGCTGAATCTGTTATATTCAATCTGACATAAAGCTCCATGAAACAGACAAAAATGACATTTAAATGCATGGAATTGACAGACCCACCTTCTCCCTCCCCTCTAAATAATAACGTACAGCCACATTCTCCAGCCAATTCTACTTCCTAAGTACCTTGTTTGACATTTTCCTGCAATGAATGGATCCCCTACCAGCATCATTAGCTTTGCGGATTTTCTCCTGGGAATGGGCAAAGCAGTTGGCAATTCTAACTAGCCAGGGTAGAGGGGGGTGGAAGTAAAAAAACAAAAAGTGAAATAAAGGAAAATAAATCCCTGCAGTGAATTTGAGAAATTTTATGAGCAAAAGGAAAAAGGTGCATACATCAGTGATAAACTGGACACTCATGTATGCATGATTGTGATCAAGCACCCAACTCAAAAATCATAGTGAATCAACAGCGAGAAAAAATAATGTCAAATTCCATGATATATGGATTCATGGCAAATGAAATATGTATGCATCGGACGTGTGAAGTTCCATAGGTGTGTTTTGTCAGTTCATCCTCATTTGGGGAAGGTTTATTTGGGTTTAAAATTTCCAGGGCTTTGCCCATTAAAGACTTTTTGTTTGTTTGTTGTTTGTTTTTGTACCTGGCAACGAATCCAGGGTCACTTAACCATTTGAGCTACATCCACAGTCCATTTTATTTTTTATTTTGAGACAGGGTCTTGCTAAGTTTCTTCAAGACTCTCTAAGTTGCTGAGGCTGGCTTTGAACTTGTGATCTCCCGCTTCTGCCTTCTGAGCCACTGGGACTAATGTGTGTGCCACCACACCTGGCTAGAGTTGATCTTGTAGTATGGTTTCAAAGCCCTGGTTATGACTGCTCCTACATTCTTCAAAAAGTGAATCAGAGGGACCTTCATATGAATCCATTCTATAGGATTTATTCTTGCTGTCATCGTCCCTTGTGACCAACCAAAATCAAACTGCCTATAACACTTTAGATGGAGGCAAATACCTAAAGTCAGTGAAACGTAAGTTATAGACCACACAGACTGTGAGGGTTCACCACACTTTCTCTGAACTATTAGCAAATAAATGACCTTTGATACTACTACTGCCAAAAGCCCCAAAGTAGTAGGAAAACATTAGGAAAGAACAAGAAAACTGTGGCATTTCAGGAAATTATCTATGTATACATTCTTACGGTACAGGGTTAGAGAATATGTCATTTTATAGGTAAGGTAGTTCGTTTCTAGGTAACCCTAAGGGGAGAGGAGAAGCGAGTATCAGTTTCAGCAGATCATCTGTTGTCATGATTCACACTTAGTCTCAAGGAGTGTCAAGGGCACTCTCTCAGCCATGCTCCAAAATGCTGAACCGTTACCCATGAACAAGGTTCTAGACTCTGAATTGTCATTGCCATTCTTTTGAAGATCTGACAAACCATCAAAAGGTTAAAGGACAAGAAAGTAAGACAGAGCACCATAATATGAATGATAAAAAATAAAAAAGCAGAGGAGCCTTCAAACATGGAAACTGCATGAAGGCAGGGGGACCGCCTACATCATAGAGTTTCCATGGTCTTGGAAGATATCCTCCCCAGAAGATTATATCAACAAGGCAGATAGAGTGAAATCCAACAGCAGTCACCCCAAATTTAAGAGCTTTCTCTATGGTCAGTCTTTGACGCAATGATACTACATTTTGAAATGCTGTGTATGCTCTATATCCACCTTAGTCTCTTTCTATCCTCCCTTCATCTCAGCCTGTCCACATGGTCAGGTTGATGAATAATCCTTCCCTTCCCCATATGTTTCTGATCTACCATCTGATTCTCCCTCTGAAATGGCTTACACTTAGCAACAACCCATTGGCTTGGCTCTGATTTTATTTTTTGCTTTCCTCTTCCCTGCCCTCACAGGAAGCCTGGATTAAGAAATTTAAGTGCATTCTTCTAAACACGAAATACAAAAATAAATAAATAAATAAAAATAAACACTAAATACAAAGGCTTTGAACAGCGACAATTAGAAACCCATTATTGTGATTCTATATTCTAAAAATCTATGTGCCCTTGGAAAAGCATTTAGGCTTCCTTTTCTATTTTTTTTTTATCTATAAAACAGATTATTAACACTTCTAACATTACCAGGCTATTTATACTATGCATGTGAAGGGTGTTATAAACCCTTTCCTATCAGGGTGTCATATAGTAAAGGCTATGCATACCTTGGTTATTAGAGAAATGTGATTAGATTTCCAGGGACACCAGTCTTTTCCTCCCCTTCTTCCACGGGAGAACTTACTTGAGTAATTTGAGACAGTAGCATAGGCCCTGCATTGGCTCCATGAACCACTTAGGCCACAGATGTCTCTGGGTTCCCTGGAGAGGTTGGGGTATGGAAGGAGAGTAGATGATCTCACAGGGGCAGAGTGCAAGGGGTGAAAGGTGATTTCAGAAGTTTGAGCAGAAATGTCCGCTCTCTCAACATGGCAAGGTGGCCACACAGGGCAAGAGGGAAGTGGGGGTATGCCCTAGTTGAAGACAAGAGGGTTCAAAATCCAGGCACTGGACTTATTTGAGATGTCAAATGGTTTCCAGAGCCCTAGAGCTCCCCAATGGTGTCAAGGGTCACCGAAGTGTGCTTTCCAAGGCAAGTTTTGTGAGTCTTTGTAGATATTTACAATTTGCCTTTATGGGCTATGTATTTGGTCTGTACACAATTTGGACTTGTTTAAAGACCATAGGGCTAACATCTCGTAGAGAAAATGGAGAAGCATTGTTAAAGGAGGCCTACCCTGAAAAGCGGGAGAAAAAAATACAAAACCAAAAATATGAAATAATGGTGGCAAATGCAACCAAATCTTTAACACAAAGATGAAAATTTGGCCATTGCCATCATAATTTCATACACCTCTCCATAATGCATGCAACAATGTAATACTAACATTTCTTGGTGCAATGAACTCTTGTTAAATTGATATAGTTTTATTCAAACAGCATGAATTTGAGGTAGCTATTTCTCCCTAGTTGACTTACATGTCTTACTGCTCTTAAATAAAATATCAGATAATATATACTTAAAGTTCTTTGCTTTTTTTTGTAGCTCCTTTAATATAGAATTAACAAGATATTACTCAATTATTTAGTGTTTTCTGGTAAAATGCTGTAAAGCTTTCATAAAATAATGGGAGTGTGACCATAATTCTCATCTGACATGCAGTGAAACTCTAATTCTGGAAGCTTGAGGAACTTCTTCAGGCAGCAGAGCCAGTGTTCCATATCATGCATTTAACCACTTGGAACACAGCTGAGACCTGGAGTTAGCTGTGGCCAACCAGTGGGCTGGAGTTCAGTGAAGATGGAAGGACCCCAGTGCTACTAGACTAGAACATTCAAAGAATATGGTGTCCAACAAAACTGATTGCCTCAGAGGGCGCTAGCCAGGGCTGCCTTGAAAGTAAAAAGTGAATGCACCTGCAGGGAGTGTAGGAACAAGGTAGAGAGAGCAAGCCAGTGCAGTGGGACATCACACAGTAGTTCTGGAGTTAGATCTGCATTGGGTTTACAGTACACCACTGTCTAACTGTGGGTCTTGATGGAGGACGACATTGCTGCGTCTTGGTTATTTTATTTGTAAAATGGAATGCCAAGTTAAAATTTATGTCAGTGAGCTGGAGTGACTCTACCAGAAAAACCACGTCACAGACAGTTGTGAGGGAAAGCAAATGTTAATTAGCTCAATTTAGCCTTCCCTAATGTATACATACATCAAAACATCATGTTTTATACCATGAATATATACAATTATTGTGCCAACTTAAGAAAATCCCAAACAAGGATAATAATACTTTATCTCAGAGGATTGATGTGAAGGTTGACATTATGTGAAAATGCTTTTCAACAGTAAGGCATTGTACAAATACTGTGCCTTCTCTTTTGTATGCCATAGAAAATGTAAAGAAAAAGGTGTGAATTTTTTTCTTATTACAAAAGAAATCAAAGTTAACTATAGAAATTACAAAATGTACATGTTAAATTAAATTGGGTCTGAGGTTCCCTCTGCACCTACCTAATAAACTGCATCTTAAAGACTTGCAAAGCCCACCCTCCAGCGAGCTGTCCTCCAATCATAGCAGCTGAGCTTCAGCCAATCACAGGCTGGCAACAGATCAAACTCTGTTTAATCACATCAATGATGAGCTGTAACCAATAAAATTTCTGCATTTCACTTCCATTTTCTTAACGTAAATGCTGCCTTCCACTTTATGGATTAGAGTTTTTGAATGTCTTCTGGTTCTGAGGGCTGCTAAATTCTTGAATTCTGCTTTGCTATAAAGGGTAATTTGTGCTGTGTGTGTATACCAGCGGGGATGGAACCCCAGGCTCATGCTTGCTAGGCAAGTGCTCTACCACTGTGCTACATCCTTGACGCACAAATTTAAATTTAAATTGTTAAATTTAATCAGTTGAAAATTTTTCTTGTAACGTCTGTGTATTAAAAGAATTTAAAAGTTATAATTAAAATCGCTACTCAAAATGTTAAAAAATGTTATGAGAAAATGTTTCCTCTATGTGTGTAGATGCATGTCTTTATTTCATTTATCATATAGTGTATTCTAGATAGTACTAACACTACTTTTTATTTATTTTTTTAATTTTTTTTAAAGAGTGAAGGATAGAGAGACAGAGAGAAAGAGACAGAGAAATCTATTTTTATTGAGTTTTTCACATGGCTTTCATTGCTCTGACATTTAGTTGTGTACGTGGGTGTTGGGATTTGAACCCGTGTACTCGCGCATGGAGGGCAAGCACCGTAACGGCCAAGCCACAGCTCCAGCCCCACTACTTTTTATTTTTAATTAGTGGCATTTTCCCCCTTATTCTTGAATATCTAGTTTACAAATAAGGGGAAAAGAGGTGTTGATTTAATCCCAGAAATACAGGAAACTTTTTTAAAGTAAGAAACACATTTTGAAGTCATTTGTTGGCAAGCATGTACTACAAGCTGTTGGGGTTTTTGTTACCTTGCCAAGGACTGTGAATAAAATGTTCAAAAGCATATATGCAAAGCAAAAGCCAATATGATTGTTTTAAAAAAGTGTGTAGTGAGAAATAAAACTCCTTTCCACATGGTAAAGATTATAGGAAAGTATTTGGATTTGAAACGCTTTATTAATCACTGAGGTCTCAAATACATTTTTATTGTAAAAATGAAATAAATATAAATAAAATCTTATTTTAAAAGAAAGAAGCTCGTTCTGTAACTCAAGGAGATTTCAAGAATGCTGACATCAACCTTCACCAGCACCTTACAGGTCAGCATCACTGTGAACCATACTGTGAACCCCGAGTAGAGTAACTGTCTCTAAAATTCTTTCTTGAAACATACATCTTGCATGAGGCTGGAAAAAGACAATCTGAATTTCACGCGGAGCCCTTGTTATCTTCAAGTCTTCTCCAAATGAAAAATTTCCTTAGAAATAGGTATTTGACTCAAGCTGGACTGTTCCCTTCACTTCAGGGTTTCAAAATGACTGCCTAAGGTCCTTACATGCCCCAGCTGTGCCCTTGTTTCTTGGCTAAGGGAATTGTTTGTAAATGAATTAACTGTGCTCCACAAATCCATGGTTTTACAGTAAGCAACCTCAAGACTCAAGTTTAAAAAGAATAATGGACATTTTTTTAAAAATTTATCTTTGGTACCAAGGATTGAACACACCATCACTAAACCCCTGAGCCACACCCCCAACCCCTTTTGTTTTTTATTTTGAGACAGAGTCTTACTAAGTTGTTGAGAGCCTTGCTCAGTTTCTGAGGCTGTCTTCAAACTGGTGTTCCCCCTGCATAGTCTCCCCAGCCACTGAATTGCAGTCATGGGTTTTCATGCCTGGCTTTGGGCATTTATTTCTTTACAAGTCTGAAATTTGTGCAGCATGTGTATGGTTGGTCCATCTCTGGGGCCCCAGGTTGACTGACTGCATGGATTGATCTCTCTTTCTCTCTCCAAGTAGTTACTGTGTCTTTCCAGTATTTGCCTTGGCATGGCAGCTGAGGGTGAGAGTTGTTATACAGAAGCTCAGGAGTCCAGGGGAGTGTTCCAGGAGGCTTGGACAGAAGCTGCATGGATTCTTTAGACCTAACTTTAGAAGGCACAGCATGCATTTCTGGTAAGACCCTAAGGAGGCCCAAACTCAAAGGGAGAAAAGTGAGCCTCCCTCTCACAATGGAAAGTATCAAAGGTTGCGAGGCCATCTTTAGCCTACCACAAATTCCCGTACAAAAATAAAAGGCTTTTGAAGGGACTCAGTCACAGGAGAGCTGTACAACTAAATGTGAGGATTCATCCTAACTTCATCACTGGTTGAATTAGTTTATTTTTTTCTTTTTCCTTTTTTGTTTTATATCATGCATTGAACCCAAGGGCACTTAGCCAATGAACAACATTCCCATCCCTTTTAATATTTTATTTTGAGACAGAGTCTTGCAAAGTTACTTACAGTCTCACTAATTTGCTGAGACTGACTAGCTTTGAACTTATGATCCTCCAGCCTCAGCCTCCTGAGTTGCTGGGATTATAGGTGTGTGCTTCCATACCCAGCTGGCTTAATTAATTTAAAGAGAGAAAGAGAGAGAAAAAAAGGAAAGCATGAGGTATAGTAGCTTTTTTTTTTCCAATTTGACTTTTGTATGCTTGGAATCTCATAGAACTCTCTTTCTCTCAGTTTCTAAACATGCTGGTTTTCAAATTTAAGGAGACTCTTCCCTACTGTATATCATTTTTATTCTTACTTAAAAAATACATAAGCTGGGCTGAAGCAGTGGCTCGGTGGTTTCAGTGCTTGCCTGGCATGCACGAGGACACGAGTTTGAACCCCAGCACCAAGTACACAACGAAGTGTCTGAGCAACGAAAGCCACATGAAAAACTAAAACTAAATAAAAATTTATTCTCTCTTTCTCTCTCTGTCCCTCTCTCTTTTAAAATATACATAAGCTGACATAATTTATAAATATGATATTAGAATTGAGAGATGTTTTAGTTTTTAAGAGTTCAATGTCTTTATTGTATTTATTGTTCTCCAGTAGACCTTGTCTAATAATGCCAATAGGCTGAAACTAAGAGAAGAATTTTTGTTATTGATTTAATGTTATCAGGTGTTATATGCACAGGAAATTATTTGACATCTCTTCAAATTTTCACTGAAAATCAGTGATGTTGTGGCAGGTGCTGAGCAAAATAAACTGAATGAAAGGATGACAAATTTAACGAAAGCCAGAAATTGAAAAGTATATTGCTCATAGGTTATAGAACAAGCAGTGAAAAAATGAAACAGTAGAGGAAGAAGGAATTAGTCTCAGTAATAGCTCCTTGGCTTAAAGAAGCAGCACTTGAACTGAGAGAAAAATGGAAGAGATTTGCCATTTTACAGGACGGTCTTTTTACTACCCTTAAGTTACAGCTCCCCAGGGGTCCCCCACACCTCTGCTCAGCTTGGAGGAA
>PVKS010033735.1:0-21473 GCA_004027875.1 Aplodontia rufa | reverse complement strand
GTGAAAATTCTTCACTTACACTCAGTGGAATAATAAAACATTAGTAAACTGATAAATGAGAAAATATTCTTGAGAAAAACTGAACAGACCATCTTTTATATTACATACATATTTTATAGCACAGTATGAAATCTAGAAAAATTGCAATGAGTTTCTGGTTACAAAATCTCTTTACTATTGCTTGACAAACCAAACAAGTTCTATTTAACATTGTTCTGGAATTTTTGGTCAATTTAATAAGACATTACACTAAAATAAGAGGTATGACAACTGGCAGGTAGAAAAAAGAATTTTTATTATTTGCAGACATTAAGATTGCATTTCTAGTTAAGTTAAGAAAATCAATAGAAAAACTATTAGAATCAGTAACCACATTCAAAAAATGGTTAGATGGAGAGCAATTATCAAGAAATCAATGCTTTAGGTAATAAGCAGCTAGAAGTGTAATGAAAACATAATATTATGCCCTAAAAACTAGCCTAGAAATAACTTATAACAAGAAATGTTTAGGAGATATATAATACAAATATATATTCTTATTAATAGAATAAAAGAAGACTTTAATACCTTGTTCCTGGCGGGGCAGATTTAATCTTGTAAAAATGCCCATTCTTCTAAATGAGAAGTAAGATAATTCCAATCATAATCTCATGAGGATTAATCCTAATTTAATGATATTTCTATTCTTTCATATTCATATGAAAGAATAAGCAGACAAAAAATTGGAAAAAAACTGTTGAAGAGAAGTGAGAGTGGGCTTTCTCTGCCAGATATTAAAACTATTTATAAATCTCAAGTAAGTAATAAGACATTGGTAAATATTTACAGAGAGAAACAAAATAGAAGAAATGATATAGGAACAAACTCTGGAATGAATATTTACCATATGATAAAGTAGATAAACATTTGAGAAAGGATAGATTTTCCATAAGGAGTTACAGTAGAAATAGCTATATAGAAACTTCTCACCAGAGGACATTGATCAAGCCAATGAATACATGAGAAAGTGTTCTAAATCACTAGCAATCAGAGAAACGCAAATGAAAACCACATTAAAATTTCACCTTATGCCAATCAGAATGGCAAAGATGAAGAAAATAAACAATAGATGCTGGAGGGGCTGTGGAGAGATAGACACACTAGCACACTCTTGGTGGAGCTGCAGACTGGTACAGCCCCTCTGGAAAGCAGTGTGGAGAATCCTCAAAAAACTAGGGATGAGCCCACCATATGACCCTGCTATTCCACTCCTGGGAATCTTTTCAGGGCATTTAGAATCAGCACATTATAGTGACACAGCAATATCTATGTTCATAGCAGCTCAATTTACTATTGCTAGGCTATGGAAACAACTCAGATGTCCCTCACTGGATGAATGGATCCAAAAACTGTGGTACATTTATACCATGGAATTTTACACAGCAATTAGAAACAATGATATTGCAGCCTTTGAAAATTAAATGGATGGCTATGGAAGAAATTATGCTGAGTAAAATCAGCTTAACCCGGAGAACTAATGGTCGATTGTCTCCACTCATCTGTGGAGGTTGGGACTAGACCCTGGCCAGTGAGAAAGTTAGTCTATTATCATGTGTTAAATCCAGATAAGATGTAATGCTATACAACATAATCCTTTTTTAGAGATATAGTGGGAAGGGGAAGGGAGGGATAAGGGTGGGTAATTGGGGGGCACTCCTGGGGGTAATTGTAATATCCAGAATCTATACAGACTTTATATTATTTTGTTAAAAACTTGTATGGTTGTTCAAAAAATATTAAATGGTTGCTGTTTTTTTTAAAAAAAAGTATAGAAATTAATCTAATGCCTTATCAGTGCAGAAAACTCCAAATATATGCAAGTTTTCATGTTTAAGTGAATCTTGTGTTTTTATTGCCATGTAGCCACATCCTATTTGTGTGAAGTGGATGATTATGTCCCTTGAGCAATCTCCATTTATGTTGCTAATGGTTCATAAATAAACCTCTTCTACACTCCTAGACTTCAGAACTCGTTGAGATTAAACCCTCTATGATTTCTCTTAGCTCCTGTGTAAGAATATTAAGAAATGCTGGTAAAATGTACTCCATTTATTTTTTTTAGCTAAGTATAGAGATGAAAGTTAAGAATGTCTACTTTTTGAAAGCTAGTTAGGTATTGAGTTTTTTGTCTGTGGATATTTTCCCAACATGTTTAAAAAACAATGTGAAGGTCTGGTGTGGTTGTGCACTCTTGTAATCCCAGCAATTTAGGAGGTCAAGGCAAGAGGATCACAAGTTCAAAGCCAGCCTCAGCAACTTAGCAAGACTATCTCAAAATAAAAAAAAAAATAAGGACAGGATGAGGTCAGTGGCAGAGAATCACTGATTTCAATCCCCAGGACCAAACACAAACAAATAAACAATAAAACAGAAATTCAAATGGAAAATTCTCCACATAAATATGCTTAGTGTAGGGATTCTAGATTTTTAAATGAAAGCTTTTCTGGATTACACAGCATTTCTTGAGTATCTTCCCTCTTACACTTTTGTTAGACTGACTAAAATGTCAGTGTTACACTGAAAAAGAACACTGAGGATAAAACTCAACCTTTACAATTAAGCAATTGCTGAAGTTGTCTGGTCAACTACAAGATTTTGCAAACTTACATTTGAAAATTATATCTTACAAATGATAATATCCATGGACTTTATTGGTTTAAGAAAATTGATATATTTCATACTTTGATAACCCTGTTTACACTAGGCAGGCATTAAGGGTTGCATGAAGAATTCACTTTCAAAATATCTGTATTTGGTTTGTTGAGGCAGGGACCTGGAGGTGATAAAGTTGCAGGAGTTAACCAAGTCTATTAGTCTATTTAAACATTACTTAGATAAGCCTGTAGAATGTGGTTAAAAACTACATATTCAAGCAAAAGTTAATGACTTCTATTGTGAAGTGAAGGAATGCAGGGAAAGTGAGAGGTTATGCATGAAATGGAGAGGTGTGGTCCTGGGAGGCTGAAAGTCGCCTGAGGGAGGGAAGGCTAAATGGCTGACTTTGTGACTCAAGGTCATGTTTGGGGAAGGAAGGCCCTGAACTAATTATACAACCTGGAACTCCATGAAAAGCCTTCTAGGGATATTCTGATAGCCTTAAATGCCTGAGAGATAACTATAAATTCCGAAGAAGTGAATTACTTAGAGCCTTGGCCTTCCAACGCTAGCCAGAACAGCCCTACCTTCTACCTGAGGCCTAAAGATCTATGAGCACAAGTAGAAAGTAACAGAATAGGTAGCCAGCAACAAAGACTACCACACCACAGAGGAGAAAATGTATTTGGCCAGCAGTGGCTGAGGAGAACTTACCCTATTTCTTCTCTGAAGAAACTGGAGATGAATTCCCATCCTTATATGCTTGCTCAGTCCCTCAGAATTCTGAAATTTAACATTTCTAGAGATGAATTTGTCACTCAAATTGACTTTTCCTTCTGCATTCTCCAGTTGTGTTGGTGGTTAGCTCTGTCGGCTACCTAGTCAACCTGTTCATCCGTCCTTCTCCTTAGACAAACTAATCCCCTATGTAAGCTATGACTTGCCCTTACCTTCTCCACTTACCTATCAAGCTTCTGAATATTAAAAATACAAATCTGGCTATCTAACTCTGTGGGAAACCATTGTTTCCCTGTGGGTAGAGCTTAAACACACCTGGTGTACATGCAAGGTAACAAGGCCAGGGAGCTTACTGACAAGAGTCACCTGGCAGCACGTGGAGTCTTGCCCAGGAAACAGTGGCCTTTGCCCAGATGTAGAGAATTAAGGGGATATTGGCTTAATGACTCAACATGCTTGCAGCCATCTGTTGATTTAAAATCACCTGCTGCCTTCTCTTGTGGATAAAAAGTGTGCGGCCCAGACGCTTGGGGCCTCTTGAACAGCAGACTATCCCCTGGCTTCCTCTACATTTCTAATTCCCTCGGATTAGCTGTCTCCTTTTTTTTCTTCATGCCACATCACCCCGCTTTCAGGCTGCTACGCTGGACGCAGCATAACTCCATGGCTAGAAATAATCAATGGCCTCCCATTGTTGCCTGCGGGGTAAAAACAAGTTTTGTATGACAATAAGGGTGCTCTGGCCAACCAGTTCTATAAGAAGAAAAGCAAGACCTTAATTTTTAGTGTTTGCTTATGCCTACCATGGCCATTTTTAAAAGAAATTTAGTTATTGGACTGGAGTGGTGGCTTGGTGGTTACTGTGCTTGCCTGGCATGCGTGAATATGTGGGTTCAAACCCCAGCACCACAAACAACAAAATCTCGGAGCAATGAAAGCCACGTGAAAAACTAAATTTTCTCTCACTATCCCTCTCTTTAAAAAAATTTGTTCAAAAATGCATCCAAAGAAACAATGTGTTCTTAAAATTAGATTTACCCCCCTAGAGCCCACCCTATTCTCCCACCCTTCTCCTCCCTGGCCCCCTTCCCACTCATTCCTGATGCATCTCTCCATTTCTCTTATCACCAATCCTTTCCTCAAAGGTTATGCTCTGGGATGTGCCTGTATCTCCTTACATGTTCAAGGCTGTTGTCACCAGCATGCTTTCAGCAAACGTCTGTCCATCTTACCCCCTTTTCACTGCCCCCCTTAGTGTGAAACTCTTACCTTCTTGCTAGATTCTTCTACATTCACATGATCTGACTTAGATGAACCCTCAAAGACAACTTTTCTCCTTCATTCTGTCCTCATTTGGATAGCCTTGAAGCCAGCCCCAAAACGAAAACTCATGTGCAAGTGATTAGTAGGAATTCACAGGAAAAACACAGCAGGGAATAGGAACTGGAAGGGAAGGAAGCCAAGCAAGCCTGTAGTATAACCATGGAGAGTAACTTCGGCTTCATTGTAAAAATCAGGTGTGTGTGGGGGAAACAAATGAGTCTTCTGCACCAAATATTCAAGCGCAGACAATCAAAAAGGACTTGGGCCTAAAAGCAGCTGAACAAAGCTTTTATTGGGATGGGCGACTCTCAGGCCAGATTTTATTGGTATTGGCACCTCTCAGGCCAGATTCACTGGGCCAGCAACTGAGGGCAGATAGGGAAAGTGGCACCAGGCCCCAGCTGGGCCACGACTTTATCTGGGGTGCGCAGAGAAGTCCTTTGGAGATTGGCTGGTAACTCCCATCAATCTTCAGGCGATTGCGAGAAGTCACTGGGGCTTGTTTGCCAGCACCTGATTAGTTGTTCCTTTCAGTTGTGCCTAGGCTGCCTGATGCCCTACCCAGCTGCCTGGAATCAACCTAACCTTCCTAAGGTAGGAGACTTTTGGAGGTAGTATAGATTATACGTGAGAGTTGTTTTGATCAGGGGTTGGATGCTGGTCAAACATAAAAACTGCCCCCGGGGAAAGAAAATTCTCAGGCTTTTCCAGCTCTCTGTGCAGCCCCATAGACAAAGTGGGTCCCTGCAGCCTGAGAGCTGACCTCAAATAATGAGACCCAGCAGTGGCTCCTGGCAGTGAAAGCAGCCAAAGCTGATGAAAATCCAAAGGGATTTCAGGAGGTTAGGGTGAGGCACCAACAGTACTTGTCATAGTCCCTGCTCTCCAAAGCACATGCATGTACATGGTCACATGTGCATGCATGTTGGCACCTCTCAGATGCCTTGGCTTCCCTTCTGCAGCAAAATGCTGGCTATATCAGCATCATTGCAGTTACCCCATGGTTTAGAATAATTTCTCCGTGTATCTGTGGCCTCCATATTAGTACAGTGGCTGCCTTGAGGATAAGAATCATTCATCCTTTCTACACCGTGCTGGGTACATAATGTTCAATAAATTTGTATTGATTAAAATCATGAGGGAAGAAACCACGATGCTAGCAAAAATGGGAATAGCTGGATTCAGGGACTGAGCATATGTGGAGCAGAGTCTCAGAAAGACTGGATGGGAAGTTGAGGCAGGTGAATTTTTGAATATAGCCCCAGCCTTAAGCTTTCATGCTTGGTGTGGTCTGGTAAGAAAACATTAACATGGCATAAGCTTGGTAAAACTGAAATATTTCTCCATACCCCCTGGGGATGAGCGTTCTGCTATTTTTCCTTTCAAGAAGCACTCTAAATTACCAGGAAAACTTAGAAATTATGGGTAAAATGTCGGCATGACAAAAGAATCTCTGCCTGGCCCTCAAGCTAGAGGTGAGAGGAGGCTTGAATGCATTGTTCATAGGGATTTCCCTGAAGTCTGATTAGCATCTAAGTACACTTCCTACTGCAGCTTCCCTGCTTTCAACATGTAATTACAGATATTACTAACATGTCTAATTTGACAAGTAATATAGAGGGTGAACATTAAATGGAAGCTGTAACATTTGGCTATATATGAGGCAGAACTCAGATTTGCACAGCCACCAGGATCATCTGTGTGTGCCAAACAAACCTTATGAAGATGACAGATATTAGGAAAACAGCAATATTTCTTCCCCCTTCTACCCTCTCCAAATTAATAGTTCAATGCCACTGGTTAAACTACATGAACCACCAGAAAAACCAAATTCTAACTGCCATTGATACAAACCCATCAATCCTCCGCTCTTGAGTATAGGATGTTTACTTCTTACCAGTTCTGTTCTCTTGGAATTCAAGGCATTTTAACCAAGTGGGTGTAATTGGTGGGCACTCATTGAGTGGCATGAATTCCAGGGAGAACTTTTTCATAACTTTTGGAGGTAAAAAATTATCTGAGAAAATATTCTAAACAAGAGACCAAAATATATAAATTTGAAATTAGGCCCAAGATAAATTATAGTTTCATTATATAATTTTGTTAAATACAAATATAGCAACACTGTATTTAGTAAAAATTCATTATTTCCCTTTCCCACAGTCTGATAGTGGCTTTTATCAATATTTGAAGAACTGCAGCTTGAAAATTTGAGGTCATCACATTTTTTAGCCCCTCTATCTAGTTCTGAAGTTCTTCTTCCTCATACCTTCAGAATGTTATGTATACAAATCTGGCCTTAGGATAGATGGAGCAGGTGTCTGTTGACATGGATATGAGTGGTTTTGGGGACATCGTTATTTTGGGTCTTGATGATGGTTCAATCATTAGAGTGCAAAAATTGAATCCTCTTGAAAGAGGGTGACAAATCAATTGGGTGCTACCTGTAAATTTAAAGTAATTGGCTGAAAAATATTCAACCAGGGGTTTAGGATGTGGATTGCAGGAAGAGGTGGGAAGAAGGAAAGAAAGGTAGGATGCAGAGATAGGATGTTGGCAGAAAAATATCTATTTCACTGTTCAGATGAGGTCTGGTTCTATATGTAGCACCCTACCCTGGACTATTTTCTTCAAAGCTATATCTGTAGTCTTTCAGAGCATTAGATTGTCAAGAAATTTAATTTATCTCCATACTTATTTCAATTTCTTTCATTTCATTCCCATGTTGAATCTATTGGATCTTTCCTTGGTTCTTTTAGTGGGACCTAGCCAACAAACAGTGAACATTTAGAAAAAAAAAACAAAAAAAGAGAGGCTTTACTCTAGAGTGGCCATCCACATCATCCCAAAGTATTTCCTTAGTTCTATCCTTAGTTCCTTATCAAGATTATACACCCATTGTGTAAAACAGTATGGAGGGTCCTTCAAAATGAAAGTTAAAACTACCCTATGATCTAGCCATCTCACTTCTGGGAATAAGTACAAAGGAAATTAAATCAGTATATCAAAGAGATATCTGCATCCTCATGTTCCCTTCACCAATATTTCACAATAGCAAGATATGGATGCAAAATAAAAGTCTATCAGTGAATGAACAAATGCATCAAAATACATTCATACCCAATGGAATACCATTCAGTCTTAAAAAAGAGGAAAATGCTGTTTTCTGCAACAACACAGATAAAACTGGAGGACATTATGTTAAGTAAAATAAGCCAGACACAAATGGGGCATGATTTTGCTTTTACGTGAAATCTAAACAATCATGGTTATAGAAGCTGTACATAGAATGTTGGTTGTCAGCGGCTGTGGAGGGGATTGGGAAGATTTTCATGAAAGGGTACAAAATTTCAGTTAGAATAAGTTCAGGAGCTGTAATATAATCAGTGACTAGAGTTAATAACAATATATTTGAAAATTGCTAAGATGTTCAATTTTATATATCCTGACCACAAGATAAGAATGAGGCAATGCTTTCGCTGACTGGCTTGATTTAGTCATTCCACAAAGTATACATATTTCAAAACATACTGTATACCATGAATATACATTTTTATTTGTCAATTTAAAATACATTTGAAAAAGACTACTGTTTTGTGCTGCTCTAATTCCAGGGACCTGGCAGTGTATCATCATCCTCCCTCCTCTTGAAGTTTTGTGCCCTTATGTTCCCTTTGGCATTCATATCTTGGCACCCCTTTTCTGATTTGTTTTGCTTACTCCTGGCCTCAGAAATGCTCCCTTCTGCCTGCTTCAGCCCCCATCCTTGCGTCTCAAAGGAAAGGAAGGAGAAGATGTTCTGTCTAATTCCCACTGCAAATCTGGGAGCTAATTCTGCCAGAAGAACCATGTGGCATTTCAGGGAAAGACTGAAAGCACAAAGGAGAGGGCTGTAGCATTCAGTGGTTGGTTGTGTTGAAATACCCAACTTTGTAGTCAGTCACTCATCTTGTAGCACCTGCCTTTGGACCTTAGTATAAGGTATGTTAGCTTTTATAAATAGTTATTTTGCTGGCTTGTTTTCAATCTTCACTAAAAACTTCACATTTTCTGGGTTAGTATTTGCAGTCCTGTTGAGCTTTTTTTCTTCTCAACCTGTTTCCTACTAAGAATAGAAATCTGACGTAAATGACCTCAAGAGAGGATCTAGAGCAGTGCTTCTCAAACTTGAAAGTGCAATCCAACAACCTGTAGTTCTTGTTCAAATGAGATTCTGGTTCAGCAGGTCTGGGGTGGAACCTGAGATTCTGCATTTCCAACCAGCCCCTAGATGCTGCTGGTTTAAGGACCACACTTTGGGTAGCTAAGATCTCATTGCCTTTTATGTTGGACTACAATTTTGAAAGAATCTGGTAAATGTGGACCCTCAGAGAGATAGTGGCCAACTTATCAATTTTCTTGTGCATCTTAGGGATCTCATGTGTCTGGAAAAAAATCAGAATATTGATGTTGAACAGTTTGTAGCAATACTTCAGGCTGATGTTGCTGGTAGTTAGAGCTGAACCAGTGGCTTCCTCGTGGAAAGTGTTCAAGGGTTTTTAGATCTGAGATCCTGAGAGACACAGAATTATCAGTACCAGTTAAAGCTTCCTAAATACAGAATTATTTCAAATCAAAACAGCATTCATGTGTAATTGACATTGGTGCCAAATAAGCCAGTACTATTGCTCATCTCCTCTTTTTGATCACCGAATTCCTCCCCTGAGATGGTTCTTTTAATTTGTTTTGGTATTTTCGAAATTGCTACAGAGAACCTAATATATTTTACCTTTTTTGAGCAGTAAAATCAGTCTTAGGCATAAGTTCACTGGTGATTATCCAGGTGAAGTAAATGGAGATGCCAGGAAGAGCTGGCCACAGGACCGACTTATGACATGTTATAATCACTTGTCTTCACTCCCTTTCACCTCTTCCCTCTTCCCCAGTCCCATTCCCATCTCACAGGTATATTTTTATTTTTATCTTATCAGCAGATAGCACAGTTGTCCTCTAGGGACTCAGGCCTCAGAAGCAAGGTTCAGGGCTCTGGTAGTTGAAAGCAGATGGGAGGCATGCTGGATAGTAGACATTCTTTATTCAGAGGTGTCAGTAGCTCCCAGCCTGCAGGTCCAGTCCTGTTTTGTATCCTTTCATAGGCCTTTTTAAAAATATATGCAGGCCAGACAGGAATGTTGCCAACAGGGTACATAAGTGGGCACATGCTCACAAACGTTTATGATCTTGAGTCTATGTGGTGAATCAGGTTATGACCTTGGTTACATACTAAGAACACAGCTGGCTGGAAGTCTCATGAGGGAGCCTAACAATAGCCATCCTGGGCCTTCCCTATAACAGTGAGTAGTTGGAGATGAACTCAATGAAATTTTGTTGGTGAAGTTGGGTGTTTCCTCACCTATACTTGGTGAAAGTACTTGAGATTGCCGAAGGCAAAGTGTATTGTGAAGCCCCAAAGTGTAAACTCCTCCCTTTTTTTCCTGCCTTTATCCATGACTATTAAAGAAGGTCTTCTTAATGCTTTTAGTATTTAGGTTCATATTAGTATTAGTGTTCCTTGCTGAAACTTGAGCTATAGAAGCAAATACATATGGGAAGTTTCAAAACATCTCTTTTAAATTGAGTGGCAGATGTACGAGTTCAGAAATTTAGAGTTTCAGGAAGATTTGCTGACCTGGTTTTCAAAATCCTCGTACTAATTTACATTTGTTGACCTTCCTGCCTCTTTCCAGGTGGTTTTATCTGGTTTTCATTTTTTTCTGCCATGCTTTAAGCAGAAGACTGAGGCAGTATGGTCCTATGAACATTTATTATTTTAAATGGCCACAGCTAAAGTCAGGGAGGTACCACAGGCCTGCAGAATCCAAGATGTTCCCAAGCAAACAGCTCTGTTTACTTCAAATTCTCCTGAGTTCTTTCAACTGATGTACAGAGCAGTACAAAATGTCTGCAGAGATCATTGTGCTATGCCTAGTTACTATTTAATTCATTTGGATGTAACAATTCTATTATAATCTCCGGACCATGAGAAGCAAGTCCCAGGACAATCAGGAGGTCTGATTGACCTTTGAGGTCTCAGCTTTGCTTGCTCAATCTCCTAAACTATAGACTCTTATTGTTATAGTTGCAATAATGCCATGTTTCTGTGGTATCAGTTTTTCTATATCCCTCTGACCCATACATTTCTCTCCAAATCAATTTTGTTCCCACTAATTAACCTTGCTAAGTTTCCCTGCTTTAATTCACTAAGTTCCTCTTCAAATCTCAGTAGCATACATTTGGAATCCATCTTGGACTTTTGGACCAAATACCACTTCCTGCAGGTGAGGCTGGCCTGGACATCTGTTGTGGGGTCCCTAGCTGCCTAGCTCTGCAAATCCCAAAGCATCCATGATTCCAAATACTGAGTTTGTGAACTCCTGGAAGGAACTGGCTGTATCATTCCTAATCTGACCCCTATAGTATTTTAGCATGGTGACCTCTTATTTTGTTTTTCCAAATGAAAATGGCTTTGTTATTTCTGATTATAAAATAATCCATGCATGATGTAAAACTTTCAAACAATATAAATTAGTATACTAAAGTAAGGAAAACATTGCCTTAAATTCTACCACTTGGGAATTAATACGATTCACAGCCTTTGGGACCCTTTTCTGCATATAAATGCAATTTTGTCCAATTGGAATGTACTCTTTTGGCTGAATAATATATTGCTATAATTTCAGCAAATATGGATTAAAACAGGTATTTATTTCCATTGCATTGAATTGCAATATAAACAGAAGCCTATGACTGTTTTATAATTCTTATAGCCTCATTTAATTTTTCTCTCCACTCCTCAATTTTTTTCTCTTCACTTCCCTTTTAACTAGGGCTCCCAGCAACCCCCGAGGGCAGCCTTGGCTGCCACAGTTGCCAGGGAGGGGAAGAGAAGGAAGGAGGTGCAGGTGGTCAGGCAGTGGGAGGCACACTCCATGCTGTCACTTCCAGGAGAATTGGCCCTCTCTATTCCTGCCAGGTGGGAGTTGGAGTGACGTCAATCTCCCATTTTATACTGTCTCTTTATTTTTCTCACTCCCTCCACCCCTCTGCCTACTGCCCAGGCAGCAGAAGGGAGGTGGCTGCAGAGAGCTATCCGCATGGTCATCGGTCTCCTCGGGCGATTCTGAGTTGGAGGGCGCACAGCTCCTCTCTGCAACATGCTGCTCTACTCATTGCAGACAGGTGCATCTCACGGCTGAATAGGAATTGCCTGGGGAGATGGTTAATAATACAAACTCCTGTGCCTTATTCCTGGAGATTGATTCTGTGGGGCTGGAATGTGGCCCAAGACTATCTTTTATTCTTTTCTAAAGATCCCTAAATGATCCTGATGAGCATCCCAGTTGGCCCATGGTCTACTCTCTGGCTTCTCAAAGTGTTCTTCATGGACCATCTTCATCATCATTGCTGGGGAGCTTATTAGAATTAATAAACTCAACATAGGTGAATTTTTACATAAGCAGGAGGAATCATAACTATGAAGCTAGGGGGAGAAGGAAAGGGGCAGGAAAGAGGGAGGGATTAAGGGGCTATCATTGCAGCTGGAGGGAGGGATTGGGGGCTTAATGCGCCTGGAACCCTTGACTCTCTTGAGAAGTCCAACTAACATGGAGGGAAAGTAGGGGAGACATGGGAGCAGGGAGTGGTCAAACGGGGGAGATCCTGGACTAGGATCAGCCTTAACTTACTTTGTCAATATCCATATATTCATGAATATGTGCAACAATTCCCTCCAATATGTAAGACTATGTTGAATGAATAAACAAAACAAAGTGCGGGAAAAATAAATGCAGGACTTCAGGTGGCACCTGCTAAATCAGAGCCTTAGTTTAACAAAATCCCCAGATGATTTGTATTGCACATTAAAGTTTGCAAAATGCTGCTTATACCCCATTGTTGCATGACAGATAAATTCTTTGTGGGATTTAGGTAAAACATAGTGGCTTACCTGATTCCTACTTATTTGTTGGTGAGATTTTACAAAGTACTCCTATAATTTGTGGCAACATTTTCCTAATAAAAGAGGTGGTAAATAGCACAGATCATTCCAAGTTAAAGGAAACTGTCATTTTGAAACACAGCCTATCCTTGATTTTATGCATGAACTCTTCATGAAAGAAACCAAGGCTAATATGATTAATTTAAATTAAAAGTTAAAATTGGGCCATATTTTTCTCCTTAGAGTGATTTGACATCTCAGTTCTTAAATAAAAAAGCTCTTGGTTAAAAAAAAATTCAAGTGGTCCTAGGTAATGTTTGTACAAATGTATGTGTACTGCTGATGTCCAACAAATAGCTTTTTAAGAAAATAAAAACAGCAATTCAGTATACTCATACCCCCCACCAGCTCCAATGTAGCCACCATTCAGGTAAACCTTTGGTCTTCAATGTTTATGAAAGCTTCTTGACTAGAATTGTGATTCACCTAGATTTGTCCTAGAAAAATCATCCTTAAGCATCAGCATATCATGCGTTCATGTTTTTATTTCATAAAGATACCACAAAGAAATGCTTCCTTTTTTTCCACTTGGGGAAGGTCATGGAATTATTTCTGAATTTATTTAGATGAAGGGCAAAAGTTGTTTATGATAAGCTGGTATTTAGGACCATACCTTCTACTTACATGATTTTCTCATTCAGGGCCCTCTTTTTTTTTCTACGTAGTTCTTTAGACCCATCACTTTTCTGTCCCCTCTTGCTCATTTCAAAACCCCTTCCCTGGATAATTTTCCAAACTTTTATAATATTACATCCATCAGGGATTTTTTTTTGGCTCCCCTTAGTGGAAGTCTATCTCTAGAGGGTTTGAGGGTATTCACATCTGGAAGAAGGTAGTCTGACTATAGCACCAGCACAGGTGGCTGAGAAATTTGGATCTTGCTATCTTCCTGGTCTGCCATCATGGCACATAGCTCTTGTCCTTGGGTTTTTTAGATGGCTGATGTGTCTCCATAAATTGATACCATCTTCCATGAAGGGAGGAATGGAAAAGGGAAAGGGTCTTTGTTTTTAAGTCTCTCTCTTTTAGGAAGCAGCCCCTCACAATGATTTCCACTTATGTATCCTAAGCCGGAGCTGAGTCTCACAATTACACTTAGATGAAATGGAATCTGTTTTTCCTATCCCAACAAAGTGGGTTTCTATAACTAGAAATAAAAGGGAATGCATGTTAGGTAGGCAGTTAGCAAGTAATGGCCACTATTACTAAGCTTAAGGAACTTATGAAGAGTGTGCATTATGAAGGTCAACAAAGACATTGAATAGAATTTCAGGCTTTAGATACTGTGTGCTTTGTCTTTGCACCTAGGGATGAGAATTTCCTATTGCTTCTCGGCTCTCGGCAGGAAGAATATTTGCCTGCTATTTCTGGGTGGAAGTTGGACCCTGCTTAGATAAGAAACCACAGACTCTACAATGTGAGACGTAGGTCCCCTTAGCTCAGCCCCAGCTGTGCTCTGCTCTGCTTTGGGATGTGATGTTCCTAATTAGAGTCTCTAAAACAGAAAGATCCTCCCAAATCCATGCTTTTATTTTGGGAAGGTGTTAGAATAGTTCTCTTGAATTGTGTTTTCTATATTCAGTTAATTGTTTTTTATCTGATTAAGATTCTAATGCAATCCATATATGCTCCAATTTTAAAGTGGTAACATGTATTTAAGAGAAGGGCTCAATAA
Organism: Aplodontia rufa; assembly: GCA_004027875.1. Taxonomy (NCBI): domain Eukaryota; kingdom Metazoa; phylum Chordata; class Mammalia; order Rodentia; family Aplodontiidae; genus Aplodontia; species Aplodontia rufa. Next base: position 7,068 of record PVKS010033735.1, on the reverse strand, counting down.
AATAATTCTTAAAAAAACTTCAGTTTTTTAGAATGCTTTGCTTTTCCTGACTGGACAAGTCCTTAATCTGGCACTACTGCTCCCTCTGGGGAGAGGATCTAAGATGCAGAAGCTCTCATGCTTAACCCTGCAGTTGGGGGAGCTTAAATATCTGCACAAAATAGTCACTTTGACAGAAAAAGTGTTCCTGATCAGGTCTAGAGACTGACAAGAAATGAATTAGAGATTTGTTTATGCTTTCCTAGACCAGAGGGAGAAGCGTGAAGAATGAAAGTGCTGAATTTTAGCCACTTGACTAGCCAGGGAAGTTAGTACTGTGAAGAATGAACACAGTAATCCCAGTGGTTCTAGGAAGGGTCAAGGGGGCTGAGAATGCTTAGTTGTGACCAAGATAAAGTACTACATGGCCTTCAATAACAGCATCGGAAATCTCATAGCATCACTTTGATCTTTTGTCTTGTGCTTGAAGCAAATAGAAGTTTGCCTAGATTCAAGGAGAAGAGTCACAGAGCAGACCCTTCTTGATGGCAGGAATGTCAAAGAATTTTAGGCCTCAAAACAGTCTGTCACCCACTCATTAAATTTGTAATTGGAATCCTGTCTGTACATTTAGGTGTGCCACATTGGACAAAAGGGTTAACTTCACTAGTATCTACTTTTCTCACTTATTAAACTGGTGTCCACTTCATAGGATTTGGGGGAGGACTAAATTATATTTACATTGAAACATCTAGCATGTTGCCTGGAACATAATTAATGTCCAATACTGATTGAATCTAAATCTGAAAATGTTTGGAATACCAAATCTAAAGTGGTGTTCCCAGGTGAGAAACACAGATTAAGTTGATTCTGTCTCCAGGGATGGGAATCAAACCCAGGGCCTCACACATGCCAGGCAAGTGCTCTAACACTGAACCACATCCCTAGCCCAAGAATTGGGAATTGAGTTGTAAGAGGTATTGTGCTTTTAACAAGGACACAACTGCGTGCTATATGCGGGTGGTGTCTTTCTGGCCAGGGACATTCATAATTCCAGGGGTTACTTGCATTCCAAACTATCAGCTGTGATATTTCAGGTGCTTAGGGCTGCAAATATTTTCTAAGCATTTTTCATTCTCCCAACTGTAAATACTGTTCAGAACTGAACCTTTGCATATCTCTTTGTGCATGCTTGAGCTCTTCATCTCTCTGCAGGTTTTGCAGGTATTTTGTTTTTTCCATTCTTGTATGTATTAAGATTCTTGTATCCTTAAAATATGGGATTAATTTAGTTGTGATTTCCTGGGGGGTGGGGAATGAACGCTCTGTCCTTTAGAGAAAGTCCTTATTTGGAGATGTTTTTCAGTGAGCAAATCATTGTGGTTCCTGGGTACTGTATCATTTAGCAGACTTGGTGTGACAGTTCTAATTAATCAGTGAGAAGGATGAGCCTTCTGAGGAGGCTCTCAGGGGAGTGTGATATGACAGGCGGCTGTTCCTGATACACACATCTCACCCCAAGAGGAGCAGTGATCAGGGGTAATACTTACACCTACACACTGAGAATCATTTGGTGGGGGGGGGGAGAGCTGCAGTGGATAAGGGAGAATTCTCACAATCCAACAAGTGACTTTTATGATGATCATAAAGGTGGATTAAGAATGGCAAACTGATTTTGTGCATGGAGTTGTAGGTTGTTTCCAGCTTAAGGTTCAGCATGCCAGGTTGTGGATCATATCCTTCTAACAAAGTCCTTTTAAATATGTGAAAAACATGAAAGCTCAGTAATAGGATACGGAAATAGTTTGATTATGAGATTCCGAAGAGGGTCTTGAAATATAATTTCTTATAACCAAATATGACTGATGCTTTTTTGGTGCCCAAAGCTGCACTCCCTCTTCCTGTGATTTCATCTATAGCAGTGAGCCTCATTTCCTGTGCATTCTGAAGGGTTATCCAAAGTTCCTGCTGTGTCTTGCACAGACTATGCACACAACATCCTGGGAATATGGCAAGGAGTGGGGCCTGGGAGGTAATACCTCTGGATGCGATCCTAACACAAAGCGGGACAGGAGTGTGCCCGTAAATATTTCCTCCCTTATGAAGGTATTCTGAGACACATTCTACATTTTTTTCCACAGGGTCCCCAGCAGAACCGCTCTGCAGTTGCCCACAGCAGTGGTCAGTTCTAGAACATAGCCTTCTATGGCTTTCTTCCTTCCATGCCTTACTCTGCCTACTCCTTCACACCTGACCTCTGGTATCACCTCCCAAACAAGCCAGCTGCTTCTACAACTTTGTCTCATGCTCTGCTTTGAGAGAATCACAAATTAAAACACCAGATATCCTGCTTGAGGAGGACTTGGAGTTCAGGGAAAGGAGCCCCTCACTCCCACTTTAGTATCTATTGCCTTGCGCTGATAGTTGCAGGAGCAAGGACTCATGGTGTTGTCAAGGTGGGATGGACTTCTCAGGATGACACCTGATGGACAGCATTGGGGAACAGAGCTTCCAAGAGCAAACTAACTTAAAGGAAGAGGGAACTGGCTATAATTAATTCATTTATTCAATAGATATTTACTGAGAATCTGCTAGTTCCAGGTACAATTCTCTATGCTGGGGATACATCAATGAATAAAAGCAACAGGTCCTCAATCCTGGTATTCATGGAGCTTATATTTTAGTGGAAGAAGATAGAAAATACACGATAAGTAAATTTTATTTTAGTTTTTTTTTTTTGAAGAAATTAAGGGCTTGGGCAGAATAAAATAAAGATATTAGCAGTACAGGCAGAGAAAGGAATTATATCAACTTAGGAAAGGGGTGGCGTGTTAGTTTGCTCAGGTTGCCATAGCAGAATACCACAGGCAGGGTGGCTTGAACAATAATTATTTTCTCATAGTTCTGATGGCCAGGGGCCCATGATCAAAGGTGCCAGCAAACTCCATTTCTGGCTAGGGCTCTCCTCCTGGTTCTTAGATGGCTGCTTTCCCCTGTGTCCTCTGGGGAAAAGCTGTCTTTTCCTCTTCTAAAAGTACCAATCTTATTGAATTAAGGCTCTACCCTCATAACTTCACTTAACCTTCCTTTGCCTACTTACAGGGTTCATGTCCAAATACATTACTTGGGGGTTAGGGCTTCAATATATGAATCTGTGGAAGGGCACAATTCAGTCCACAGTAGGTAGTTTTGGTAAGCATCCTTTACAAAGTGACATTTCAGGAAAAATATGAACAAAGTGAGCAGGTGGATGTCAGAGAGAAGAGAATTCCTGCAACTTTGCCTCCTACAATAGGAAAAATACAAATCCAGGTTCAGCAAGTTGATCTAAAGATTAGAGGAGGAACAGTGATCTCAGTTATAGATGACATGGTGATCCTTACTTGACAATGTCCTCATCTAGGTACCCTTGTAGTCTGCTGGTGAATGAAAGGCTAGGAAGAATAAGGATTAAGCTTACTGGTTAAAACAAAGATGAAAACAATCATTCAATTATATAATTTATTGGCAACCAAGTAACTGATCTCTGGGGTGCTGTGTAAAAGCACAAACCAGAGGGAGAGAAGCTATTCCTTGCCTCACTTCACCTCAGGGGAGACTGGCAGTGTTCCTGGGGGTTGCAGCCATCCCTGAGAGAGCTCAGCAAGGATGGGGCCCAGTGTTGACCCATGAGCAGCAGTAAACTCAAGGGTCGTACCACAGAAAGAATCAGACAGACCAGGGGAGAAAGAAAGGGAGTTGAGTAATAGACCCTCATATATATATATTGGGAATTTAAATCTATGAGAAAATAACATCTCAAATTAGCAACGAAAGAAGAAATAACAAACAATGCCAAGACACTTGGCTTACCATGTGGAAAAAATTAATTTTAGAACTCTATTTAAATCCACATGGATTAAGTATTTGAATATTTAAAGTAAAAACAAATGTTGGAGGAAACTATAGGTATGTCTTAGATTAGGAAGGGCTTTCTAAGCATTACCTCAGTGGCAAAAATCAAAAGGAAAAGATTGAAATATTTGACCACAAAGATGTGAGGTTCCATATGTGAAAAAGCACCATATCTATAAAACTGGAAAAAGACATTTGTAAGATTAATATCTTTAGCATTTAAAGAACTAATATAAATCCATAAGGAAAAGTAATACAAATGGATTAAAGCTGTGAATTTTAAAATTACTAATGAAGAGACAAATGAAACATTAAAATATGAAAAAATACACATTAAAATAATGAGATCTTTTCTGAGAATTGCAAGAATTGAAAAGATTGTTGACATAGCTTTGGCTGAGATATAAAAAAGGCACTTTTTCATATACTGCTGGATGTTACTGATGAATTATTCTTCTGAGTAAATGGTTATATACATCAAATCCATGTATTTGCTATTTAGCTCAAAAATCCCACTTCTAATCATTTATTTCAAGGCAATAATTCAGTATGTGTAAAGTTGATTAAATGTTTATTTTTATGCTGGTTATGCAAAATCTAAATGTCTAAATAAAAGTTTAAATAATGAAGATGTGTATTAAATGAATACTAAACAGCAATTAAGATTAGTGGTAAAGCTATATATTAATATGAAAAGTTTTCTTTATATAATTGTCACTAGAAGATATAATTGATAAATCTCTGGGTACTCTATGATAACTTGTGCTCACATGTATATACAAGCATAGAAAAATGATAAAATGATAGGTGTTATCTCTGGGTGATGTTATTGTGTATGTGTTTGGTTTTGTTTATTTTTTGTTTTAGTACTAAAGATTGAATCTAGGGGTGTTTAACCACTGAGCAACATCCCCAGCCCTTTTTTAATTTTCATTTTGAGACAAGGTCTTGCATATGTGTTTTTTAAATACTTTCTTTTCACTTATCTTCAGCACCTGTTTAATTTAGAATGAAGTTATAAAACTTGAATAGCACATTTAAAAAATCAAAATTTAGTTTATATATTTCAGTTACTAATTTCTCATATCTGATATTGAAAGGTTTCTGATATTTCTCAAATTAAGGCTTTCTCAAACCTGGCTGATTTAATTTTTAAAATATGTCAAGGAAGCCTTGTGTTTCACATAAATTTAGCATTTGTCAATTCCATTTATATATATATAATTTTCATATGCATGCATGCTTGTAAAACCATCAATTCAAGAACATTGTAGAATCAATTCAAGAACATTTTTCTTTTTAGACAAATTCCTCATACCCTCAGCAGTCATTTGCCCCCACCAAATTCTTCCTGCCGTAGACACTCTGTAGATTTAACTATTCTAGACATTTTATATAAATGGAACCATACAATATATACGGTGTTTTGTTAGTAGTTTCATTTAGCATGTTTTCAAGGTTCATCTGTTATAGAATATGCCTGATTGTATTCCTATTTATTATATTTCATTGAGTGGATATATTTCATTTTATCACCCCATGGACGTTTTGGTGTTTTTGCTTTTTGGCTATTATAAATAATGTTGGTATGAAAATTTGTGTTCAAGTCTTTTTGTGGAATGTTAGGGTTAGGGTTAGGACTTCACTATGGCAATAAAGAATAACTTGGAGAAGGCAGAAGCACCATCCTTTTGATAATTCAATTTCCTTACACACTACACAGCTATTCAGATTTTCTATTTCTGAGTCACTTTCTGTAATTTGTGTCTTTCTAAGAATTTGTGTATTCTTGTCTGTTATCTGATCTTTAAGAAGCCATAGGCTTTTGAAAAATATCTAAAATGTAATGAGGACAGGAGGGCAGTGGAATATAGTATAGCAGCTGTTAGATCCTTCTTGTAATCCCTATACTGTTTAAGAAAGTGAACGGAGAAAAATCTTTAATATGATTCAATTTTTTGATGAATATCAATGACAAGTAAAAGAAACAAAAGCAATAGCAACAAAAAACAAGGATCATAATAATTAACAAAACTGCCCTTGCTATATATTCTGAATTCAAGCAGCTGGTTCTGTTTGTTCAGTTTGACTAAAATTTGTACCCAACAATGGCACACGTGAAATGAAATTGGGATGCCCCAAATACCTTTGGTATAATGTAAAAGGAGGAATTCAAAGGCCTTGGAAGATGGAAATATTGAAATTGATTTATTATGTTGATTTGCCCAACACACAATGATGTACCCTCAGAAGTCCTAGGAGATATTCCTTTCACCATGGCAATAAAGAATAACTTGGAAAGAAACAAGATTGCAAGTTCAAGACCAGCCTGGGAAACTTGGCAAGACCCTGACTCAAAATTAAAAGGGCTGGGGGTACAGTTGAGTGAGAAAACACCTTTTGGGTTCAATCCCCAGTTCTGCTGCAAAACAAATAATATTAAAATAATAATAATAATAGAATAACTTGGAGAAGGGAGAAGCAGCATCCTTAAAAAAAAGATGATACTTGGTAGGCAGGGGACAAAGATGGGAAATGTAACCATTGAAATAGGGTGGTTGAGGTGAAAGTTGAGTAATGGCACTTAGTCACTAGAAGTCATTGAGTGTGATTACCATAATAGACAGCAAACCTAAATACTTGTCAGAATGGCTTGTATTACAGGGATCTTTGGGGGTGGATAATTAATTATGGAGCCTCTATGGCTGAATTTTATTACTGATACCTCACTAATATTGTTCCTGATTGGAATAATGAGAAATCTTTTGTCTGAATAGAGACTGAACCATAACGTTAGAGCCCTTGGTTAATCCATAGATCGAGTCCTTTGAATAAGGCAGAAGGGGGGTACCCATCTAGGACTATAAATTTGACTTCTGGCCTTCTCCAAAGGGATCTGGGGCTATTTAATTAGGGAACAACACTGGGGAAAAGTGAGATATGCTGAACTCACAATAATTCCTGGAGGCTCAGAATGCCAATGTCATTTGCCTGTCAGTGTGGGGATCTAACAGTCATTAGGTGGTTAATGAAAATTTGACCTAAGTTTATCTCACCATGAGCATGAGAGTTTCATAAGCCCATCTGTCTATTAGGATTTCCATTAAAAAATACCATGGACTGGGTGGCATAAAGAACAAAAATTTATATTCTCAGAGTTCCAGAGACTGAAGGTCAAGATCAAGCATGTTTGGT
>PVKS010033734.1:0-21479 GCA_004027875.1 Aplodontia rufa | reverse complement strand
TTTTTTTTTTTTTTTTTTTTTTAAAGAGAGAGGCACAGTGAGAGAGACAGAGAATGAGAGAAACAACTTTATTTAGTTTTTTACATGGCTTTAGTTACTCCAACACTTAGTTGTGTACGTGGTGCTGGGCTTTGAACCCAAGTCCTCGTGCTTGCCAGGCAAGTGCCGAAACCGCTGAGCCACCGCTCCAGCCCCAATACTGCTCTGTCTTGAGCAATAACATGCTTATTGCTCTATCTTGATACATCATTTTTACACATTTCCTAGGAACTGTTACTATGGCAAGTAATACTCCTTTTAATGTCCACACCTCCCTAGAATGTCCCAACTTAGTTACATCACAGTTTTAGTTAAAACAGAATTCAGGCTATATATTATTACCATTGTATATTATTGATCTATTACAGCCAAGATGAAATGTTTTTCTTTTCTTGAATAACCGTTTTGCCTTTTACAGAATGCATAATTGCTCAATCTCATGAGACTATCCCTCACTTTATTTATTTTTAATTTTTATATTTTTTTTAAAGAGAGAGAGGTAAAGTAAGAGAGAAAGAATCAAATTTTTATTTAGTTTTTCATATGGTTTTTGTTGCTGCAACACTTCATTGTGTATGTGGTGCTGGGATTTGAACCTGGGTTCTCACATATGCCTGGCAAGCGCCATAACTGCTGAGCCACCACTCCAGCCTTACCCCTCACTTTAGACACCTGTTATAAGTACAGGTTGTGTTCTGTGTTTCTGACCACCTGATTATAAATTGGGGTTCCCACAACCCCTTTTCAAGTCTGATTAATTTACTACAGCAGCTCCCAAAACCCAGGGAAACACTCACATTGATCCATATAAGATAAAGGTAGTAAAGGATACAGATGATCAGTCAGATGGAAGAGATCCATAGGCTAAAATGTAGGAGAAGGAGTGTGCTACCCTCCAGAAGCTCTCCAAACTCAGTCCTTTGTGTTTTTATAAAGGCTTCATTATGTAAGTACCATTGATTATTGATTAGGTCACTGGCCATTTATAACAATGTAACCTTCAGTCCTACTCCTTTCCTAGAGGGGCTAAAATCCCCACTGTTCTAATATTGCTTTGGTGTTTCCTGTGACCAGCCCCACATCCTGATTCTCTTTAGTACCCCCAACCACTAGTCTTCTCATTAGCATATGAAGGACTCTCATTTCTCCCAAGACACCAAAGGTTTTGGAAACTGGAAGACCAAATGTCTGTTTCACAATATCACAATTAGAATGGCATGGGTGAGACTGGTAAGATATTGGAGTTGAAATTGTAAATAGTGAAAGTTGTATTTACCAGCTTATTCTTTGCTTTTCTTTGAACAATTACATCAATTGTAATTACAGTTGTAATCACATCAATTGTAATTACAATTACATCAATTTATTTTATTTAAAATAAGGATCAGGGACTGGAGAGGTGGCTCAGCAGTTTCATTGTTTGCCTGGCAAGCGCGAGGACCTGGGTTCAAACCCCAGCACCACATACACAACTAAGTGTTGGAGCAGCTAAGTCCATGTGAAAAACTAAAGTTGTTTCTCTCTCTCTCTGTCTCTCTCACTGTCCCTCTCTCTTTAAAAAATAAATAAATAAAAAAATAAGGATCAATTTAAACCTATTTTACCTAAGAATCATTGAATATCTATTGTTTAACAGTGTAGGTGTTAAATATTTTATCCTGTGTCTTATATTCTCTTTCTCTCTTTCTGTGGTACTAAGGATTGAACCCAGGGGCGCTCTATCACTATGTTACATCCTAAGTCATACCCCCTTTTTTCTTTTATGGTTTTTTTTGACACGGTCCTACTAAGTTGCTGAATCTCGTCTGGAACTTGTAATGCTCTTGCCTCATCTTCCTGAGTAGCTGGGATTACAGGTGTGCACCACCAGACCTGACCCATGTCTTATATTTTATTTATTTATTTATTGATTGGTACTGAGGATTAAACCCAGGAGTGTCTTAACCTCTGAGTCACATCCCCAGCCCTTTTTATAGTTTATCTTGAGATAGGGTCTTGCTAAGTTGCTTAGGTCCTCACTAAATTGCTGAGGCTGGCTTTGAATTTGCAATCCTCCTGCCTCAGTCTCCTGGGATTACAGGTATGCACCACCATGCCTAGCTCCATGTCTTATATTATTTTTTTTAAAGAAAGAGAGAGAGAGAGAGAGAGAGAGAAAGAAAGAAAGAAATGATCAACTTTATTTAGTTTTTCATCTGGCTTTCATTGCTCCGACACTTAGTTGTGTATGTGGTGCTGGAGTTTGAACCCAGGTACTCATGCATTGAGGCATTGGTGGTTCAGTGGTAGAATTCTCACCTACCACCCAGGTCCTCATGCATGCCAGGCAAGTGTGGTACTGCAGAGCTACCACTCCAGCCCCCCATGTCTTATATTCTTTTTTTCTTTTTAAGAGAGGGAAAGAGGAAGAAGGAGAGAAAAAGAGAATCAATTCTGCTTATTTTTTCATCTGGCACTCGTTTCTCCAACACTTAGCACTAGTTGTGTATGTGGTGCTGGGGTTTGAACCTGGGTTCTCATGCGTGCCAGGCAACCATTCAAAGCGCTGATCCACCACCTCAGCCCCATGTCATGTATTCTTTTTTTTTTTTTTTTTTAACTAGGGATTGAACTCAGGTGCTCTACCATTGAGCCCTTTTTCTTTCCTTTTTTTTTTAATTAATTAAGCATTTTTAATTTTTTTAGAGAGAGAGAGAGAATCAGTTTTATTCAGTTTTTCATCTGGTTTTCGTGACACTTTGTAATGTATGTGGTGCTGGGGTTTGAACCTGGGTCCTTATGCATGCCAGGGAAGTGCTTTAGCTGCTGAGCCACTGCACCAGCAACACCCCTCCCCCTCCTTTTTTTTTTTTTTTAAGAGAAGGATAGTGAGAGAGAGAGAGAGAGAAACAGAGAGAATCAATTTTTATTGAGTTTTTCACATGGCTTTCATTGCTATGACACTTAGTTGTGTACGTGGGTGCTGGGGTTTGAATCCATATACTTGCGCATGCTGGGCAAGCACCGTAACCGCTGAGCCGCCACTCCAGCCCCCCATGTCATGTATTTTTGATACTCAGATCCCCTTCCCCACTTGTTCCTTATACTATGACATGGTCTTTTATAGGTGGCCACAAATAGCCGAGTTTACTTATTTGACATTTTCCTTTTGGGAAGTCGAGCTTTCAACAATGGACTTCAGATGATATTAGAAGACAAGAGAATTCTAAAGGTGAATATTTAAGCTGATTCCTTTGCTAGTAAGATTAGCAACCAGCCAGGCTCTAATAACTCTGTCTCTTCTGATTCTTTAGGTCATCCATGATTGTCGCTGGCTTTCTGATTGCCTCTCTCATCAGTATGGAATTATGCTAAATAATGTCTTTGACACACAGGTACTTGAAGGGAAGCACTGGATTGAAACCAGTATATTGCTCCTGGTAGAAAATAGTCCTTGTTCTGATAAGTGAATGAAAGTTTTGTTTTTTGTTTGTTTTTTTTTTTTTTTTGCACCATTCCTGCCCACTTCCCATATAAGATATTTATACAACACGTGAGAACATTTGGCAAACAAACAAACAAACAAACCAACTGCAGAATGTTTACTTAAAATTATTTAGGAACATGTTTTCCTCATTTTATTCCAGAATTTGTCAAATAAGAAGCAAGATCCGTATTTCATACCATTCAGAAACTGAACAGTTTCAAAGTCAAAGTCTAAATAAAATGGGAAGTGTGAAAGGAATAATCATATCTCTGCCTTTACCACTTCTGTACCTCAGGGATGTGTGTTGTCATGGATATGCACCCCAAAAACCTGTTCTGACCCAAAATAGCCCGAAACGATGTGATTTGGCTCATATCTACAAGGTCTTAGAGAAATGAGAAAGCTGCTAGGCACAGTGGCACCTGCTTGTAACCCCAGCTATTTGGGAGGCAGGGGCAGGAGAATTGCAAGTTGGAGGACAGACTCAGCAATTCAGTGAGATCCTGTCTTGAAAATAAAAAATAAAAAAGGGCTGAGGATGTAGCTCAGTGGTAAAGTGTCCTTGGCTTCAATCCTAAGTACCAAAAAACAATATTAAAGGAAAGCCAGGTATGGTGCCACGTATCTGTAATTTCAGCTGCTCAGGAGGCAGAGGTAGAAGTATTGCAAATTCAAAGCCAGCCTCAGCAATTTGGCAGGACCTTAAGCAACTTAGCAAGACTCTGTCTCAAAATAAAACATAAAGGGCTGGAGATGTGGCTTAGCAGTTACAATGCTTACGCTTGCCTGGTATTCGTGAGCACTCAGGTTCATGCCCCAGCACCATGTATACAATGAAGTGTTGGAGCACTGAAAGTCACATGAAAAATTAAATAAAATTGATTCTCTCTTTCTCTATCTCCCACTGTCCCCCTCTCTCTTTAATAAAAAAATAAAAAATGAAAAATAAAATATAAAAAGGGCTGGGGATGTACCTTCGCGGTTAAGTGCCCCTGGGAAAAAAAGAGAGAGAGAGAAAAAAATGAGAAATCTCTAGATTATGCTAGCTCTAAGAGCTAACTTGTGTTTCTAGCTTTTCTGGGAGAGCAGTAAAACCACTAGTTTCCATTATGGTTTTTTGAGTGTTTTTGGTTTTGGTTTTTATTTTGGTTTTGGTACTGGGGATTGAATTCAGGGCACCTTACCACTGAGCTATATCCCCAGCCCCTCATTATGCATTCTTTAGTTTCTTCTAGTCTTTTAGGTTTATGCCAATGAAAGGGAAATCTTGAACACACACACCTAGAGCTTTGGAGAGGAATTAAACTAATGATTTGGACAATTAGTTTTGAGCTGCAATTCCAAAAGTTCAATTTCATTTCTATATGTGTTTTGATTTTGCTTTTTATATATGTGCTTATAATAAATGTGCCATTTATCTTGTTTTCATATTCCTTTGGGCCTTTTCTCAGGATGTTTGACTACAGCATAAAGATTGTTTCTATGCTATGCTTACTCCAAAATGTAAGAGAATTGCCGATTGTTCCTTTGAGGCCATCAGGCTTTTATTTTTGGGTGGAAAGGGGAGTACTAGGGATTTAACACAGAAGCTGTCTACCACTGAGCTACATCCCAGCCCTTTTTTATTTTGACACAGGGTCTCACTAAATTGCTTAGGGCCTCATTAAATTGCTAAGACTGGCCTTGAGCTTGCAATCCTCCTGAATCAGCCTCTAGAGCTCCTGAGATTATAGGTGTGCTCCATCCCATCTAATTCCATGAGACTACAACTACGACTACGACTACTACTTCCTCCTCCTCTTCTTCTTTTTCTTCTATAAGAGAGAGAGAGAGAGAGAGAGAGAGAGAGAGGAGCTGGAGCGGTGGCTCGGTGGTTTCGGTGCTTGCCTGGCAAGCATGAGGTCCCGGGTTCAAACCCCAGCACCATGTACACAGCTAATTGTTGGAGCAACTAAGGCCATGTGAAAAACTAAATAAAGTTGTTCCTCTCTTTCTCTGTCTCTCTCACTGTCCCTCTCTCTTTAAAAAAAAAAAAAAAGAGAGAGAGAGAGGGAAATCAGTACTTATCTTTTCATCTGGTTTTTATTTCTCTGACACTTAGTTGTGTATGTGGTGCTGGGGTTTGAACCCAGGTCCTTGCACATGCCAGGCAAGTGCTCCAACCATTGAAACTTCACCCAGCCCCAAGTTTCATATATGTATGTATGTATGTATGTATGTATGTATATGTGTGTGTGTGTGTGTATATATATATATATATATTTTTTTTTTTAGGAGAGAGAGAGAATCAATTTTATTTAGTTTTTCATGTGGCTTTTGTTGCTCTGATACTTTGTTGTATACATGGTGTTGGGGTTCGAACTCCTGTCCTCATCCATGCCAGGCAAGCACCATAACCACTGAGCTACCACTCCAGCCTCTTCTGTTGTTGATATAACAAGTCACCACTAATTCAGGTATCTACAACAACACAAATGTATTTTCTTACAATTCTGGAGATAGGAAATTTCAAATCATTTTTCTTGGGCTGAAGTCAAGGTGTCAGCAGAGTTTCTTCTGGAGGCTCTCAAGGGGGAGACTGTCTTCCATTTTTCAGTATCTAGTGACTGCTTCTATCCTTGCTTGTGGCCCTTTCCTCCATCTTTAAAGTGCATCCTTCTATTCTCTGCTTCCACCATTGCATCACCTTCTCCTCTGACTATAGTAAAATCTCCCTCTGTCTCCTTCTTAAAGGAATACTTGAGGTCTACCCAGGTGATTCAGGATAATCTCCTCATCTCAAAATCCTTGACTTAATCACAGCAATAAAGTCCCTTTGCCATATCAGATAATATTTACAAGTTCCAGGGATTAGGATAGGATATCTTAGGGGTCATTATTCAGCCTACCACAAGTAGTTATTGTAATTCTTAATTTTATTAGCTCTCCTTACCACAATATTACTAATAAAGTTGCTGATATATAATAAAAATAATTCTTCAATTTTATTTTCCTTTCATTTTTGTGCCCACAGGTGGTGGCATTAACATCATCATCGTCATCATCATAAATAACATTATAGTAGGGAAAAAAAAAGAGAAAGTAGATAAGAACAAATTACTCAGGTATGGTGGCACATTGCCTATAATGCTAGCCGCTAGAGGGGCTGAGACAGGAGGATGGCAAGTTTGAGACCAGCCCGGCAACTTTGTGAGACTCAGTATCACAATTTTAAAAATTAATTTTAAAGGTCCAGGGCCTACCCAGGCATAGTGGCGTATGCCTGTAATCCCAGCAACTAGGTGGCTAAGGCAAGAGGATCACAAGTTCAAAGCCACCCTCAGCAACTTAGAGAGGCCTTGTCTCAAAATAAAATACAAAAAGGACTGAGCATATGGGATTTTTTGTTTTGTTTTGTTTTTAGAAAGAGGGACAGTGAGAGAGAGAGGGAGAGAAACAATTTTTATGTAGTTCTTCATGTGGCTTCTGTTGCTCTGAAACTTTGCTGTGTACGTGGTGCTGGGGTTTGAACTTGTGTTACCTACACATGCTGGGCAAGTGCTGTAACTGCTGAGCCACAGCTCCAGCCCCCTGAGCATATGGTTTGATGGTTAAGTGCCCCTGGGTTCAATCCCTGGTACCAAAAAAAAAAAAGTTGACTAAACAACTTTAAACTTCCTGATGGTGTAGTCTGTAGCCTATATGTGGGTCTTTGGGGAAAATTATATTTAAGGTATTTCTTTTGGGCTAGGGATATGGCTCAGTGAGTAGAGTACTTCCCTAGCAGGCATGAAGACCTGGTTCAATCTTTAGAACCAGAAAAACAAACAAAAAAATGATATAAGGTGTTTCACTTTAAATAGTTTTTAAGGGCTAGAGCGGTGGCTCAGTGGTTATGGTGCTTGGCCGGCATGCACAAGTACACGGGTTCAAACCCCAGCAACCCACGTAAGCAACTAAGTGTCAAAGCAACTTTAGCCATGTGAAAAACTCAATAAAAATCGATTCTCTCTCTGTCTCTCTCACTCACTCTCACTGTCCTTCTCTCTTTAAAAAAAATAAAATAAAATAGTTTTTAAGGGGCTGGAGCGGTGGCTCAGCTCAGCAGTTACTCGCTTTCCTGGCATGTGCAAATTTGCGATTTCGAACCCCAGCACCTCGTACACAACCAAGTTTCAGAGCACATGAAAAACTAAATAAAATCAATTCTCTCTCTCTCTCAACCCCCCACTGTCCCTCTCTCTTAAAAAAAAAAATAGTTTTCAAGAGGTGCTGAAGCGGTGGCTCAGTGGATCTGGTGCTTGCCTGGCATGCACAACACACTGGTTTGAACCCCAGCACCACCTACTGAATGAAGTCTCAGAGCAACGAAAATCACATGAAAAACTGAATAAATTTGATTCTGTTTTTCTCTCTCGCTATTCCTCTCTCTTTTATTTTTTTATTTTATTTTATTTTTAGAGAGAGGGACAGTGAGAAAGAGAGAAACAATTTTTATTTAGTTTTTCATTCGATTTTTGTTGCTCCAAGACTTGTTGTGTATGTGGTGCTGGGGTTCGAACCAGAGTCCTTGAGCATGCCGGGCAAGCTCCAGATCCCCTGAGCCATCCCTCCAGCCCCTCCCTCTCTCGTAAAAAAAAAAAAAAATTGGGACTAGAGCCTTGGCTCCGTGGTTACAGTGCTTGCCTGGAGTGAGCAAGTAATCGAGGTCAAACCCCAGCACCACGTACACACCAAATTTCGGGTCAACGAAGGCCACATGAAAAACTAAATATAATCATTTCTCTCGTTCTCTCTCACTCTCACTGTCCCTCTCTCTTTAAAAAAAAAGTTTTTAAGATAGTTAAAACTAAAAACTTAAAAAATTGGTCTGGACCAGTAGCCCAGCAGTTGGAGTGCTTGCCTGGCATGCACCAGGACTGGGGTTCAAATCCCAGCACACATACACAACAAAGTGTTAGAGGAAAGAAAGCCAGATGAAAAAATAAAATTGATTATTTCTCTGTGTCTCTGTCTCTCTCTCCCTCCTTCCCCCCCCACACCTTTATTTAAAAAAAACTTAAAAATTGTTCGATATCAGGGATTGAATCCAGGGGTGTTCAATCAATGAGCCCCAGTCTGTTTTTTATTTTTTATTTTGAAACAGGGTCTTGCTAAGTTGCTTAGGGCTTTGCTAACTTGCTAAGGCTGGCTTTGAACTTGGGATCCTACTACCTCAGGCTCCTTAAATCCTGGGGTTACAGGCATGTGCCACCACTCCTGGCTGAAATAGTTTTTAAGGTAATTTTGAGATAGTGTCCTTTATATACTTGACTGGTTAATTTGTCTTTTTTTAACACTGCAGGTAGCAGATGTCCTTCAATTTTCCATGGAAACGGGTGGCTTTCTTCCAAATTGCATCAGCACTCTTCAGGAGAATTTAATTAGACACCTTAAAGTAGCCCCTAAATATCTCTTCTTTCTAGAAGAAAGACAAAAACTGATTCGGGTAAGTGTTAAGGGATATCACATTTGACACTAATTTTGTAAAGTGTTTTCTGAGCAGGATTAATAGCCTCTTATGGGTGGGCCCAAGGGGTTTCTCAGTGGTTAGCACTTGCCTGGCATGTGCGAAGACCTGGGTTGGAACCCCAGCACCACATACACAGCTTCAGAAAAATGAAAACCAAATGAAAAAATAAATAAAATTATAAATAAAATTGATTCACTCTCTCTATCTTGGAAAAAAAAAGCCTGTTATGTTGCCAAGTGTGGTGGCGCACACCTATAATCCCTGTGGCTCAGGAGTAAGAGTGCAAGTTGAAAGCCAGCCTCAGCAACTTAACAAGGCCAGAATCAACTTAGTGAGACCCTATCTCAAAATAAAAAATAAAAAAGGTTGGGGATATGCCTTAGTGATTAAACACCCCTAGTTTCAATCCCTGACTACCCACCCCAAAACAGTACTCTGAAATAAAATTTCAAGTTGGGACAATGATGAAACTTTTGTAGGAATTTTGATTATGATAAAGGAACCAAAATTATCCCAGTTATTTCTCCCCAAATTATGTAAATTTTTTTTGCCAGGCATGGTGGCACATGCCTGTAATCCCAGTGACTCAGGAGGCTGAGGCAGGAGGACAAGAAGTTTGAGGGCTACGCTCGGCACCTTGGAGAGACTCTGTCTCAAAATAAAAAATAAATAGGGCTGGGGATTGGCTCAGTTGTTAAGTGCTCCTGGGTTCATTTCCCAGTACCAATAATTAATAATAATAATATAATTTTCTTTATATTATGCCTAATCACGTATGCAAATTTAGGTCATGATTATACTATGTACAGATTTAGACATATACTCCTGTCTGCTGTCTCCAAATTTGAGAACTCCTGATTGACCAACCTATTCCCAACTCTGTCTCATACATATACTGTATATGTAAAGGTATATGTGTGCATGCACACTTTCAGAAGGCTACTGATAGTGTGAAAGGAGTAAAACTGGAAGGAAATAGCTGTGGTTTAGATTAAGCAACCTTTACACAACTGTTTTCTTATTCATTCAAAAAAATTTTTGTTGTCTCCAGGAAAATCCAGAAGTATGGTTTACTCGACCTCTTCCACCCTCTTTACTGAAAATTTTGGCCCTGGAAGCAACTTACCTACTACCCCTTCGCTTGGTACTCCTGGATGAGATGATGTCTGACCTAACTACCCTGGTGGATGGGTACCTAAACACCTATCGAGAAGGGTCTGCAGACAGGCTTGCTGGCATGGAGGTAGGTTCTGCTCTCTCTGGGTGTGACTTCAGAACCTCCTTTTCTGTAGTTTCTGCTTCTTCCTCGTGAGGGCACAGTAATACCTATTCTTCATAACTATAGCAACCTTCATGGGGCAAACTTGGTGATACATATTCATAGAATACAGCTTGTGCTTGATTCATTTTTTTTACAGCACTTTTCCCCAAAGTCATTATGTTTCCTATGTTTCCAATAAATGTTTCTGTCAAAGCAGGTGAACTTAAGATTTCATGGCCTGGGGTGGGAGGGAGAAGGGTGGGTAATTGCAGGGAGGCTCTTAGGGGTAAATCTAATTTTCAGAATTTATATATATATATTATATTATTTCATTAGAAGCTTCTTTGATTGTTCAACAAATAAATTTCTGAATAAAATAAAAAAATTTAAAAAAAAGATTTCATGGCCTAATTTTACAAACGTCATAAGGTAATAATGTGTGTGTGTGTGTGTGTGTTTGGTAGTGTTTTTTGTTTTGAAACAGGGTCTCACTAAGTTGCTTAGGGCCTCACTAAATTACTGAGGCTTACCTCAAACTTGTGATCCATCTGCCTCAGCCTCCTGAGTAGCTGGAATTACTAGTGTGCACCAATAAGCCTGGCTGGTTTTTACATTTCTTTTCTTTTTTTCTTTCTTTCTTTCTTTTTTTTTTTTTTTAAAGAGAGAGGAACAGGGGCTGGAGCAGTGGCTCATCAGTTTTGCCTTGCATGCATGAGAATGCAGGTTCAAACTCCAGCACCATGAATACAATGAAGTCTCAGAGCTCCAAAAGCCACATGAAAAACTAAATAAAATTGATTTTCTTTCTCTCTCTCTCTCACTGTTCCTTTCTTTCTCTCTTTTGTTTTTTTTTTTTTTTAAGAGAGAAGGACAGTGAGAGAGAGAGGGAGAGACAGAATCAATTTTTATTGAGTTTTTCACATGGCCTTCATTGCTCTGACACTTAGTTGTGTATGTGGGTGCTGGGGCTTGAACCTGTGTACTTGTGCAAGCTGGGCAAGCGCCATAACCAGCGATCCACTGCTCCAGCCCACTGTTAACAATAAAAAAGTAGCAATATATATGCTGCTCAGTTTATGATGGAGTTATGTCCATATCAAACCCATCATAAACTGGATGTGGTGGTGCACACTATAATCCCAGTGGCTCAGGAGGCTGAAACAGGAGGATTGAAAGTTCAAACCCAGCATTAGGAAGTTAGCAAGGCCCTAAACAACTTAATGAGACCATGTCTCAAAATAAATATAAAAAGGGCTGGGAAAGTTGCTCGATGATTAAGCACCCCTGGGTTCAATCCCTGATACCTAAATAAATAAATAGTTGAAAATATCATAAATTGAGGTCTGGAGCAGTGTGGCTCAGCAGTTTCAGCGCTTGCTTGGCAAGCACGAGGACCCGGGTTCAAACCCCAGCACCACATACACAACTGAGTGTTGGAGCAACTAAGGCCATATGAAAAACTCAATAAAGTTGTTTCTCTCTTTCTCTGTCTCTCTCACTGTCCCTCTCTCTTTAAAAAAAAAAAAAAAATCATAAATTGGGACTGGAGCAGTGCCTTAGTGGTTATAGCACTACATACACAACTAAGTGCCAGAGAAACAAAGGCCAGATTGAAAATAAAATAAAACTGATTCTCTCTTCCTCTTTCTCTCTCTCTCTTTCTCTCCCCTTTTTTTTTTTTTTTTTTTTTTTAAGTAACTACCTGGGCTAGGTGGCATCTAATCCCAGGGGCTCAGGAGGCTGAGGCAGGAGGATCACAAGTTCAAAGCCAGCCTCAGTAACTTAGGCCCTAAGCAACTTAGCAAGATCCTGTCTCAAAATTAAAAAAATAAAAATGGCTATGGATGTGGCTCAGTGATTAAAGTGTCCCTGGGTTCAATTCCTGTTGAAAAAAAAAGTAATCTAGTGGAAATGTTGAAACATAGTAAGGTATTTGTGTATATACATATGATCATATATGCACGGACCTTCCCTCGTAGATTATTTTTAGAGGATACATCTGCTAAGGCAAGTGGGGCTAGGGTGGGAGACTTACTTTTCCTTTTCCTGTATAATATTTGTGTGTGTGTGTGTGTGCCAGAGATTGAACCCAGGTACACTTAACCAACTAAGCCATTATCCCCAGCCCTTTTTATATTTTATTATTATTATTTTAAAGTGAGAAGGGACAGTGATGGAGAATCAATTTTATATAATTTTTCATGTGGCTTTCGTTGCTCCAACACTTGATTGTATACATGTGCTGGGGATTAAACCCATGCCCTTAAGTGTGCCAGGCAAGAGCTGTAACTGCCAACCCATTGCTCCAGCCTTTATATTTTATTTTGAGACAGGGTCTCCCTAAGTTGCTTAGGGCCTTGCTAAGTTGCTGAGGATGTTGTAATCCTCCTGTCTCAGCCTCCCCAGTAGCTGGGATTACTGGCATGCACCAACACACCAAGGTCCTGTATAGTCTACACACATACATGTTTATACACATATGAACACATGTGTGAACACATGTGCATACACACAACTATGAATTCATTCAGCACCTTTTCAAAATATTTTTGCTCAAAAAATAGTACAATTGGGGTTGGAGCGGTGGCTCAGCAGTTATGGCGCTTTCCCGGCGTACATGAATACATGAAGTTGAACCCCAGCACCATGTACACAATGGAGTCTCAGAGCAACAAAGGCCAGGTGAAAAACTAAATAAAATGGATTCCCTCTTTCTCTCTCTAACTGTCCCTCTGTTTAAAAAAAAAAAAAAAAAAGGATAAAGGACAATTATAGTTGAAGACACTAGAGGGTGATATATGAATACACTTAAATAGACTCTCATGTATATATTTTTGTCAGGTATAATAGAATGATTTTAAGTACCATATTCAAAAGCTTAGTTAGCATAAACCTGTGTTCATTTTCTTTTCTTAGCCTACATGTATGGAGCTGCCAGAGGAGCTACTTCAACTCAAGGACTTCCAGAAGGAGCGCAGAGAGAGAGCTGCAAAAGAATACAAAGTGAACGCACAGGGACTCCTAATAAGGACAGAGCTACATCCAAAGAAATCAGTGGTGGCAGAGACAACAGGAAAAGAGGAAAAAGTCAGGGGCTTCTTACTTTGTAAAAATTCTAGAGTAGATAAAGTTCCAAGTTGTACATCTCATGAATTTCATAAGGATGTAAATTTTTTGAAAGAAGAATCTAAACAAACAACACTGAAGTCTCATCTACCTTCCATAAAGGAAGGAGAAGCCAGTGAGGATTCCAGTAACAAACCTATTTGTACTGAGTTAAAAGGGTTAAAGGGGCAGAGAGTAACTCAGAAAGAACACTTTATGATTCCCAAGCATGGGTTCCAGGCAAGTTTTTCTTTGAAAGAAGAGATAGAACAGTTATTGATGGTGGAAAATAAGGAAAATTTCACATGCACTAAGCAAGATATTTCAGTGTCTTCGTCTCTTCTTCAGGAAACCAGAGTGTCACCAAATGCAACCTTTCACCCTTTTAAAAAAGTTGTGATTTCCACACTACCTCCTTGTCCAGCCTTGGAGAAAACAGATTCATGGATAAATCCTTCTCTAAATCTGCGTTCTTGAGGCCATAAAGATGGCTCACTTTCCTGCCATCCAGGCCCTTTCTCAGTGCTTAAGTTTCTTGTAAGTTTTGTTATGCTTCCTTCATAGGTTTTGAGGAAAGTTATATCCTCTTGCTTACTGCTACATTCCTGGTATTTGGATTAGAATGAATAAGCCAACTAATGAAAGAAGTACAATTTCTGATTATGTCACTATGCAGAAATGTTCCCAGTGGCCAGAATAAGTTATTTCTCATAATTTGGGTTAAGAGGATTTGAAGAAGGAAAAATCTTGGCCTTACTATCAGGAAGAATCTATAATTTTAAAATTTTGCTTTGTGCTTTGGCTTTTAGATTGGTTTGAAGTGGGGGGGGGGTCTGTAAAATTCCTAGTCATAGGGTTAAAAATATTGGTACCTGGGGCTGGAGTGGTGGCTCAGTGGTTATAGCACTTGCCTGGCATGCACAAGGGCCTAGGTTGCAACCCCAGCACCACATTTACAACTAAGTGTCAACAAAGCAAAGGCCAGATGAAAAAATACATGAAACATAGATTCTCTCTTTCTCTCTATCCCTCTCCTTTAAAAAATAAATAAAAACTAAAAATAAAATTAAATTAAATTAAAATATTGGTAACTTTCAACTTTACCAGTACTTTCACCTTCTTAAAATATTTATGTTTAAATTTTGAATGTTTTATCTGCCTTATGTCATAAATAATAGGTAATGTTACTACAGGAATTGTATCTTAATTTTAATTTCTATTTTACTTTCAGAAGATTTTTGTTTATTTTCTTAACAAAGTAGGGACTCTGGTCTTTTTAGTTTTAGTATGTCTATTATGTGAACTTGAAGTTTGACTGCATTCTGTTTGCCTGGAGTTGATATACTTTCTTAGGGTGAAAGGAAGGCAACGTCTATTGGTCCTTTTTTATTTTAAGGACTTTCAAATTGCTCCCATTCCTTGGCATAAAATAATCAATAAATTTGTTTTGGCATTAGGTTAACTCTCACTTTCCTTAATTGGGTTGAGTAGGAAGATGTTGGAATATATCTGGATTTCCAAATCCAGTTTAGAAATCTATAACTTGACTCTGTTACAGGACTTACTTATTGCATTAGGGGAAATTTAAAGATAGTCTAAGGTTAGGAACATCCTTGTCTGCACCAGCTGCTTCTATTATGAGTGTCCTTCCTGACTCCAGAAACCAGATCAAGTCCCAGTATAAGGCAGGTCCAGTAGCAGTCACCACAGCCCAAAGTTGCCTTTTCTCACCTTGTCTTTAGTATAGAAAGCCTTGTATGGCTAATGTGCTTGCTGGATCATTTTGGGTGAATGGATATTCAGATTGAGCCCACAATGTGGTTATCCTATGGTCATTCTAGAAAGGGTGTGAATTCCTGTAGAATTCCAAGAATTGTTTAGCTTGTGTGGAACCATTAAGTTAACACTCACCCCCCCCCCACACACACACACACTATGAAGTATAAAATGTTATAGTGTATATTGTAAGGAAAGAAATGAATGAAGAAAATAAGAGAGTGGAGGCTCAACACACAGGTTTATTCAGGAGATATCTGGGGGGGGGCGGCAGCAGTGGAGTCTGGGACCCCCTGTCGTCTTATAGACATAGGGGGTGTGAAGGAAAACAGGATTATGAAGTTGCTAGGGAGTTGTCAGGAAGGGTCCTTTCTTATGGTGATAGAGTATTTAGAGTTTCTTTGCAAGGTGCTGGAGTATTGTAGGTGGGTCCTGGTTTAGGATTAGGTGGGCCAGGGGTTTTGAGATACGTGGGTATTGTTCTAAGATGGAGAAAATGTTTCAAAATGGCATTGCCTAAGTCAAGTTCTACCTAACATATTAAAAATGATTTAATTTCATTATGTAGGCTTTTTTGTGCTTGAAAAAGAACTACAGCTAGACGTGGTGGGGCACACCTGTAATCCCAGCTGCTCAGGAGGATGAGTCAGGAGAATCCCAAGTTCAAGACCAGAATCAACAATTTTTGCTTTTTTTAAATAGCATTTTTTCTTCTTTCTTTCTTTTTAAAGAGATAGAGGGACAGTGAGAGAGAATCAGTTTTATTTAATTTTTCATCTGGTCTTCCTCAAGGTAAAAAAATGAATACAGGCGGAGATGTAGTTTAGTGGTAAAGCCCCTCATTCAATCACTACTACAAAAAAAAAGACTTTTGTTCAATATGATATCCTTTAGCCATATGTAACTATTTAATTTTAAAATTAAATTAGTTAAAATTAAGTAAAACTGAAAATTCCATTTCTGAGTCACACTTGACACATTTCTAGTACTCATCAGTCCAGTGTGGCAAGTGGCCACCGTACTAAAGAGCACAGATTTAGAACATTATGATTTCAGAAAATATTTTGGGGGGCTGGAGTGGTGCTCAGTGGTTACAGCTCTTGTCTGGCATGCACAAGGATCCAGGTTCAAACCCTAGCACCAGGTACACAATGAAGTCTTGGAGCAATGAAAGTCACATGAAAATCTAAATAAAATTGATTTTCTTTTTCTCTCTTACTGTTCCCCTCTCTTAAAAAAAAAAAAAAAGGAAAGGAAAGAAAGAAAAAAATACTTTTGGACAGTGTGGTGAAGTACTTTGACTCTGAAAACTAAATGCTTTGTTTTTTCTCATTGAAACACGCATGTACCTAAAGTTGCATTTTTTTCCACATCCTCCTCCTAGCTGGGAGTTAAGACAAGCCTTAAGTTCTGTTCTTTGCTAGATAGAGTGTAAAAAAAAAAATCACTGGGTGCTCTATGCCTTTACTCAGATTTTTTGGAAAAATTCTGATTCTTGTTTCAACCCATTTTTGAGATCTTCATTTTGTATTTTCTTTGAGATGTCGTAGACTATATTGTCTAGCAACAGTTCTCAAACTCTTGGAACTTTGCTCAAATCCATCACTAATTTTCTGTGTCTTGGGTTTGAACCCCAGCATTACATATACAAATAAATGTTGCAATAACTAAAACCAGATGAAAAAGAAAATAAAATTGATTTTGTCTTTCTCTTTTTTTAAAAAATAAAAGTTATTCAATAGAGTGAGATGCGAGATGCGAGGGTAAGAGAACAGTATAGTATACTCAGAAGGCTGGGTTTTTAAGGAAACTGAGTCCTTAATTCTTTCCTTAATTTCCTGGATCCCCCATTTAATTGGTTTGTTACCCTTTGGATAATCCTCAGCGAGCTTTCCTTGTGAGGGTCTCGATATTCTGGTTGACAGCTATGACACAGTTTCAGTAATAAGGGAGAGTTGGTTGCAAGAGATAATTATGGGATATTTCTGGAAAACTTAGTGCCCCTGGAGGGGTTATAATTAACTGTAGCTGGGGGGTGGTCTTGATGTACCAGACCCCACTTCTCTGATGCTTCTCTATTTTAGATTTTAGTTAGGATCTGCAGAATTTTTTCTTTCTTTTTTTTCTTTTTTTTTTTTTTAATTGGGATTTGAACCCAGAGGCACTAAACCATCAGCTTTTTTTTTTTTTTTTTTTTTTTAAGAAAAGAACAGGGGCTGGAGCAGTGGCTCAGCAGTTATGACATCTGCCTGGCATACATGAGAATGCGTGTTTGAACCCCAGCACCACACACACAACGAAGTGTCCAAGCAACAAAAGCCACATGAAAAACTAAATAAAATTGATTCTATTTCTCTTTCTCGCTGCCCCTATCTCTTCAACAAGCAAAAAAACACAATTGGCATGCTATTTAATAGAATTTGAAAAAATATAGAGGAATTTTAAAAAATGTTTCTCTAGGGCTGGAGTGGGTGGCTCAGCGGTTTCAGCGCTTGCCTGGCAAGCACGAGGACCCAGGTTCAAACCCCAGCACCATGTACACAACTAAGTGTTGGAGCAACTAAGGCCATGTGATAAAACTAAATAAAGTTGTTTCTCTCTTTCTCTGTCTCTCTTCACTGTCCCTCTCTCTTTGAAAAAAAAATGTTTCTCTAGCCCTATGGAAAAATCAAATAACTATTTTGTTAATAAAAGCCAAGCCTCTACATGTGCAATTTCCCTTCCACTAAATAGTACTAATCACATGTATGTTTCCTGCTTTATGAATGCTTTCCTATGCTGTTTCACCACATTTGTAAAGATTTTTAACGATGGCATATACATAATTGGATGCAGTATTGTGTATTTAACTGTGTAAAGAAAGAAGGGAATGAAAGAAATAAAGGAAAAGAGAGCAACTCACAGTAATACAGGTTTATTGGGAGAAACCTGCAGAGGGGAGGCCCACTAAAGGCTGGAACCTGCTGTCAGCCAATAGATGATGGGTAGATACAGAGGGTGTGAAGGAAAAGAGGATTACCAAGCTGCTAGGGAGTTGTCTGGAAAGTGTCCTTTCTTATGGAGAGGGAATGTTTAGAGTTTCTTTGTAAGATGGTGTAGTAGTATGGGTGGGTCAGGGGTTTAGGGATAGGTGGGTCTTGTTCTAAGATGGAGGAAATGTTTCAAAATGGCATTGCCTAACTCTACTTGATAATTAGTTGCTTTCCAATTCTTTATTTCATAAAGCTTTTCCTTTTTATTATTACTATTAATTATTATTAATAATAATAACAAATAATAACTATTATTTGGAACTGGGGTTTGAACCCAGGGGTACTTTATTACTGAGCTACATTCTCAGCTTTACTTATTATTTATTTATTTATTTTTGTCTTTGTGAGGAATGAACCACTTGGAAGACGCAGGAGAGTTGAGGCAGCTCAAAAGTAACAGGTTTGTTGGGGAAACCTGTGGAGGGGGACCCCAGTGGAGTCTAGGACATGTCTTCTGCTTTTAGACTGGGGTGGATATAGAGGACTAGGGGAAAAGAAAATTAGGGAGTCGTCAGGGAAGGGCCCTTTCTTATGATGGAGTGTTTAGGGTGTCTTTGGGTGATGATGGAATATTGTAGGTGATTCTGGGGTTGAGGGATTAAGTGGATTTTGTTCTAAGATGGAGTATAAGATTCAAAATGGCATTGCCTAGGTCAAGTTCTACCTAAAAATAAGATCTTGCTAAGATGTCCTGGATGGTCTTGAACTTGCTATCATATAGCCTCAGTCTCCTGAGTAGCAGGCAAATTTCATACTCTGATTATTCCTTGCTAGCAGTTTTTACACATTTACATTTTGTATTTTATTGTGCATTGTGACCTTGCTAAATTTCTTTATATATTCCATTGGGGTTTTTTTTTTGCTTTGTTTTGGTACTGGGCATTGAACCCAGGGGCACTTTACCACTGAAATACATTCCCCAGCCCTTTTTTTATATTTATTTATTTATTTTTATAATTTTTTTTTTAAAGAGAGAGGGACAGTGAGAAAGAGAGAAAGACATAATCAATTTTTTATTTAGTTTTTCGTTGCTCAGACACTTCATTGTGAACATGGTGCTGGGGTTTGAACCTGTGTAATCGAGCATGCAAGGCAAGCGCCATAACCGATAAGCCACTGCTCCAGCCCTTTTTATATTTATTTTGATACTGAATGTCACCAAATAACTTAGGGCCTCACTAATTTGATAATTTACCGAGGCTGGCTTTGACCTCATAATCCACCACCAACAACAACCCCCCCAACTCTGTCTCTGGAGCTATTGGGATTATACGCATGTGCCACCATGCCTGGCTTTAGATAGCCTTTTTGTCTCTTCTTCTGAACCATTCTCCTCTGCAGTCACATTGGAATCCATGAAGAGGAAGCCTGATGGATAAACATCTTGTGACTAGAGTCAAAACTGTGCCCTAGGCAGGCTGAGGCAGGAGGTTCACAAATTTGAGGCCAGCCTCAGAATTTATCAAGGCCTAAGTAATTTAGTGAGATAAGACTGTTCTGTAGAACTTGACCTAGACAATACCATTTTCAATCTTAACCTCCATCTTAGAACAGGACCCACCTATCCCTAAACCCCAGACCCATTTACAGTACCTAACCATCACACAAAGAAACCCTAAGCATGCCATCATAAGAAAGGACCCTTCTCCGACAACTCCATAGCAATGCCCTAATCATCTTTCCCTTCAGTCCTCGATATCTAGCCTGGTCTGTAAGCAGAAGACAGGTCCCAGACTCTAATGGGTTCCCGCTCTACAGGTTTCTCCCAGTAAACCTGGGTTATGTTGAGCCACCACCACTCTCTTTTCTCTCTCTCTCTTTTTTTTTTTTTTTTTAAAGAGAGGGACAGGGGCTGGAGTGGTGGCTCAGTGGTTATGGTGCTTGAGGATATGAGTTCAAACCCCAGCACCATGTATAAAACGAAGTGTCTGAGGAATGAAGGTCACATGAAAAACTAAAGATTGCTTCTTGCTTTCTCTCTTTCTGTCCCCTCTTTCTTTCTTTTCTTTCTTTTTTTTTTTTTTTTGTGTGAGGGACAGTGAGAGAGACAGAGAAAGAGAGAAACAACTTTATTGAGTTTTTCACAAGGCCTTCATTGCTCCAACACTCAGTTGTGTACATGGTGCTGGGGTTTGAACCCGGGTCCTCATGCTTGCCAGGCAAGCGCCGAAACCACTGAGCCACCGCTCCAGCCCCTGTCCCCTCTTTCTTAAAAAAAAAAAAAAAAAAAAGGACAGTGAGAGAAAGAGAAAATCAATTTCACTTAGTTTTTCATGTGACTTTCGTTGTTCCAACACTTCGTTGTATACATGGTGCTGGGGTTTTTGAACTTGCATCCTAATGCATGCTAGGCAAGTGCTATAACCCCTGAGCCACTGCTCCAGCCCCACTATCCCTTCTCTGCTCATTTCTTTCCTTACATTTATCTCAAAATGAAAAATTAAAAAGGGTTGGGAATGGAGTTCAGTGATAGAGTACCCCTGGGTTCAATACCCAGTAGTAAGAAAAGTAAAAAAAAAAAAAAGAACTACACTTATAATTTCTGAAACATATTGTCTTTAGGAATATATTTAAGGGCTGGAGTGGTGGCTTACCGGTTACGGCACTTGCCCAGTATGCATGAGGACCTGGGTTCAAACACCAGCACCATATACACAACAAAGTGTTGGACCAACAAAAGCCACATGAAAAACAGACAAGAATGTTACTGGGAATCCAATAAATCAGGTCCAGCTGCTTGCCCCAAAAGCCAAACAAAAGAAGAAATGGTGAAAAGCATGAAAGAAACTTCAGTCAGCAGCCACACCAGGAGGACAAGGAGAACTACGTCCTTAGCCCTGTCTTTGTGGGGTTGAAAATGACTTTGAGATTTTATGGAAAGGAGAATGAATGTAATAGTTGGGGATCTGCACAGCTGGAGGGATTGCAAAGTGGTAGAGCAGGTGATCTAGGTCAGGATGGTCTTGTGGACCATTATCTCAGGATATGTGGGAAGCCCTGGGTTATAGTAACAAAGTTCCCCTTGCCTTAGGCACAGTTTGTTTGTGGTAGGAGAAACTCAGGGTCAGGTTACCACTGAGTTACATCCCCCAGGCCTGCTTGTTTGTTTTTGTCCTGTCTCACTAAGTTGCTAAAGGCCTTGTGATCCTCCTGTATCAGCCTCCTGAACCATTGGGATTATAGGCATGTGTCATTGCAGCCCAGGGCATAGTTTTCACTCTTGTGACAAGATGTTTATCCATCAGGCTTTCTGTTTCTGGATTTCAGTGTGACTTTAAAAGGGGATTCAAAAAAAAAAAAAAAAAAAAA
>PVKS010033733.1:0-21454 GCA_004027875.1 Aplodontia rufa | reverse complement strand
GGGGAGGGGCTGCCCTGCGCCTTCCCTCGCAGGAGCCTGGTGGCTGGCGCTGGGGGTGCAGAAAGGTGGCTGTGCGGTAAGTCGTTCCAGCTGCGGCCAGGTAATCCCGGCCTCGGAGCAGGAGAGACGATAGCCCCCGAGGGCCAGGCCTGGTCGGGCTCAGGATGCCTGCGCTGTGAAAGTGCTCAGCGCTGCTCGCGTTTCGCCGCGCCCGGTCCAGCATGAATCATTCCTTTTTGAACTTGTCTAAATGTGTTTATAAAATAAAGCTGCAGCCCAGGGCCGCTCCGGGCGGAGCGGGAAGGTAATATGTTTTTAATTGGAGCGATCGGGGGAAGGAGGCAGCGGGCCAGGGTGAGCTCAGCCCGCATGAATGCGGCTGGGCGGAGAACCCCGTGCGCTCGCATTCCTTGATTACAGCGGCCCAGCACCCAGCTCGGGGGCGCACGCAGGCGCGGGGCCGCAGGGCGGGCTGCAGCTGAACCCCCAGGCCCGCGAGCAGAGCGGCTCAGGGTGGGGCAGGACCTGGAATGGACCTGGGAAGCCAGGTCCTCCAAAAGGGGACAGTCACCACCACGCTCCGCCCACCCATTTCGCTTTCAAGAGAAACCAGAAATGATAGCGGATTGATGGGCAATCTCTTGATTTTAAAAGTTGGCTTTATTTGCGTCTGTCCTGTTTTCTTCCTTATGCTGGCCATTTGGCCCAAGTCAAATAGAGGTGTGGGCCACCTCTGGCCTTTCTTCATTCCCTGTTTTGGACCATGGTTGTGGAACTCACTTTAGTTCTTCCGGCTTTGTTTGTTTGGTTGGTTTTTTCCAGGTAAAATTCTGGTATCTTAATTCTACTCTTCCTGACTTTTGGAAGGCTTTCTTTCCAAGCTGAGGATAAAGAAGAGAGCCTAAGAAGGTAACCGCAATACTCACTGGGCTGCTATCATTTCAAGAGAGAGGCTTGAATGCGCTCAGCTGCGTGCTTAGTAGGTTTGCTTTCCTTGTTGTTTGCTGTCAGTCGTCGTGATTGACAAGATTCTGTAAGCTAGGTCTCATTCCCATTCTACAGATAGAAGAAACCAAGGCTGCAAGAGCTGAAGCTGAAATTTGACCAACTTTTTCTAACTTTAGGAAATTGAAAGCATCCTCTGAATTTAAGGAACACTCATCACAGAATGGGGCGGGTATCGGTCAAGAGAAAGTGTTGGACCTGTGGTTACTCAGCCATGCCTAGGACAGAGAGTCTAATTCAATAACAACACCTGCACCTACTCAGTTAACATTGTTTTGTTGTTTGTTTGCTTTTGTAAAGTAAAATAACAGCGCTGTCAATGACATGGGGAAGCGGGCCTCTACCCTGCTCCTATTCCACCCTTTCCAAAGGACAATGTGTAATAAATGGTTTACTTCCTAAAAAGATTCATACTCTTCCTCCCAGTAGCTCTTACCCCCGCCCCCGGTACTGGGGATTGCACCCAAAGGGGCTTAACCCCTGAGCCACATCCCCAGCCCTTTATATTCTTTATGTTGTGTCAGGGCCTAAGTAGCTTAGGCTCTTGGTAAATTGCTAAGGTTGGCCTTGAACTTGGCCTCAGCCCCCCAAGTTGATGGTATTGCAGTCATGAGCCACCACTCCCGGCTCCAGTAGCTCATCTTGAAGAAATCAACCCTACAGAAATAAAAGAGCTATGGGCAAAGATTTTCAAACAAACGATTTGCAGAAAATCAAATGTTCACCGTAAAGGAAATAGTTAAATAAATTACATAATATCCATACCAAGGACATTATGTAGCCTTAAAAGAATGTGGAGTAAGCTGAGAAAATTCCTATGATATAATGTTAGGAAAGCAGAGTACAAAAATGAGGTAAAAATATATATCATAATTCAGAAACAGAAAGAAAGACAGGAAGGAAATTCACTCCGATATGAATTCTCTGCATGGTGGGACTTTAATTTAATTTTGATGAAATTTTTAGATTTTCTCTAGTGAGCATATTCCGTTTTATAATCAGAAATGTATCTATTCGCTAGATGCAGTAGGCCTCATCTCACCCGACTTGGGAAGCAGATGGATCTGGAGCCAGCTATCACGTTTATTTAAAAAACAAAAGCCCAAAAAGAAATTCTCAAGGAGAAAATACCACAAAGTAGAGTGGTTATTACTGGCTGATAGGATTACGGGTGAGTCCTTCCTTATGCTTCTATGGATTTTTCGGACTTTTAACATAGAGATTTCTTTCAAGTTGGCAAATAAGCAGACATACTGTAAAATACTCCCTAGATTTATAACCACCCTAGAAGGGGAGAGATTCTTGCAGTTTCTTCTCACTCCTTGCTCTGTTCGCATTCCCGCCTTGGTACCTGTCCACCCTCCTCCTCCCCTAGTAATAACATCCAGTTTGAACCTACAGAAATACGGAATTAGGATTCTTCCCTGGCTTACGGAGGAATGGCTGGGCTCAGTCAGCTATTAGGACCAGTTTTCTACCACTTTGCCAAGTTTAAAACTGCCTGTTGTCTGTTACACTTCACTGCGGACAACACATCTGAGGTCAGACCGTAGGGGCCTTTGGTCCTTGCTCCCTGATCTGAGCTGTCTTGTTGATTCCTGTCCCTACCTGCTGTGGAGCGGGTCACTGTGCTGGTGTGGAAGATCGTGTCTCTGAGCAGCCTTGCCCAGTGTGAACACCCTGCGCAGAGCTGCCTGGGTCCTGGTGGAATTTACCGTCTCTCGGGTCCACGTCAGCAGCTTATGTCTTCCCCTCTTGCCCACCAAGACCTCCCTCGCCCATCTCTGTTGTCCCACAGACTTGGGAGGGAAGTCTCTGTGAACTTGAGCTCATCGCCACCACCTACCCTCAGCCTTCCTTCTTCTGTCATCCGTAAAGGGGCTTAGAACACCAGCGTGACCCAGTTGCTCAGAGGATTCAGAAAGCCTTGAACATGAGCTGGACGGTCTCTCTCCCTTCTCCAGCCCACTTTCACAATCGCTTTGGCCAGTTCCACCACGTCCCCAAATCCACATGGGCTGGCAGCCCCTAGGTGACTTCAGCAGTCTCCTGAGGGTACGCGGAGGGTACACGGAGGGTACACGGAGCCGCCAAGCCCCTTCTCGGGTACCGCCTTTTATCTCTTCACCTGCGTCCATCGTAGCATCCTTTACAATAGACCAGGAAACTCAGAGTTTGCCTGAGCCCTGCGAGCTGTTCCATTACATTCCTGAAACTTGAAGAGGGGTCATGCGACCCTGGTGTGCAACTGGTCGGTCAGAGGCACAGGTGAAGCAGCCTGGGGCTTGCAGTGGCCTCTGAAGTGGGGGCATCTTGGCCACTGAGTCCTCGGCCTGTGGGAGCTGGCACAGTCCCAGGAGCAGCGTCAGCTGGTGTCCTCTGCAGGACGGTTTGCATGGTGCATGGGGAAAACTACCCCACATCTGATGTCAGAAATGTGTTGTGACCAAGAAGCCACTCATGGGATGAACGGATCAAAAAAATCGTGGTACATATATACCCTGGAGTTCTACTCAGCAATTAGAAACAATGAGGGCTTGGGGATTTCGCTCAGTGGCAGAGCGCTTGCCTAGCATGCGCAAGGTCCTGAGTTTGGTCCTCAGCCCTGAAAAAAAAAAAAAAAGAAAGAAACAATGATAGTGCAGCCTTTGAAGGTAAATGGATGGCAAAGGCAATGGAAGAAATCATGCTGAGCGAAATTAGCCAAACCCAGACAGTCTATGGGGAACCACAGACATGTAGGTGGGAGAGGGGAGAGAGAACAAGTGGGGGGATGGGAGAAGAGGGAAGATAGGGAGGGGTCTAGGGAGACAATCAGCAATGTAGCACACGCTTTACCCCCCATAATCCAAATAGTACTTATGCAGTCATTTAATTCTGGAAAATTCACAAAATAAGCATTTATATTGCTTATAGGGTGAAATATAGAAGAATCAAGAGACTGGGGTGTAGGCGACGTGGGAGTAATCCTGGTTTAAGAACAAATGTGTATCATATTGCTACTTTATATGCATTTATGATTGTACAATAACTCAATTTCTAAATAAAAAAAATTTAAGAACAGATTTAAAAAAAAAGAAATGTGTCATGAGGGCTGGCGGGGGATGATGAGTTTGGATTTTCTCACATCCTCAGAAGGGTCAGACTATCAGCCCTGCTTTACAGGACATGGAGGCACAGAGCGGTGACGTGGCTGGCCAGGTTTCCACACCTGGTTTCTGCTCATTCCCCTTCATTCTCCCCTCACCCCTGAGTCCTCCAGGTTCGTGGGAATGAAAATCTTCCTTAAACAGGCAAATAAATGAGAACTCCCATTCCAGCCCAGATCTCTGGCCACCGTTCACCTCCCTAGGCCCACAAGCACTCTGGATTAGAGTGCTGGAGCCATCCCCACAGAGCCAGCGCGTGGGGAGTTCCTGTTTCCCAGGTAACAACGCTCCATGGCCAGTGGCAGGGTGGAAACTTCTTTTGGGATTTGATTCTCTTTAGTATCTTCTACTTTCTTGAATGCTAAAACATTGCTTTAATAAAAGGCCAAATTTGTGTAACAAAAAAAAAGCACATTTTCAATTAATACCTAGAAAGCAAGGTCAGGAGCAACCATGAGAAGTGGGGTGCAGAATGCCACCCCAGTGTGTGGCCTCGGCGTTCCTTCGGCCTTGGCCTGCCTCATCTGTAAAGCGGGTATTGATTTCCACCCGTGCATGTCTGATGCTTAACTGCACTGAGAGTTCTGCAAGGCACAGAGGATGGAGCATGCGCTGAGAGTTTGACTATGCCCAACAGCAGCTACGCCTTCAATTAGGGGCAACGGCACAACCCTTGTGTATTCCAGTCGCTTACACCGCCTTTGCTTTGCGCGGCCTGGAAGGCAAGGTAAACTGGGAAGTGCAAACCAGGCCCCTCTGCTTGCAAGTTCTAGACCTACTTAGCCCTTCCGCAGCCTGCTGCTGCACGCTGAAATACATCCCAGACGCACAAAAGAGCTGAATAGTTATCAGACCTCTGGGGAGGAAAGGTTGCTTAAACTTAGAAGCATCAGAAAAGATCACAAAGAAAGAGATGGATAGAGTTGAGGGCAGAAAAATTTAGCACATCCGCACATTAAAAAGACAGGAAAATGCACACAGCCGCTGAAGAGGCAGATGCAGAAAACGGGACTTCTTCCTTGTATGCGTTGCATCTATGAATGGGGGCGGATAGACACACCCGATGTGTGAGACTGTCCAGGCCCTTCTAGGTGAAAGGACAGGGGATTAACAGAGACAGTTCCAAATGTATTTGTGCAGAAAGGGAGAACACAATCTCATTAGCAATCAAAGGAATGAAAACCACCTTCCTACCACTGAGTAGCACTGATTTTAAAAATAATAACAGGCTGGAGCGGTGGCTCAGTGTTTACAGTGCTTGCCTGGCATGCACAAGGACGCAGGTTCAAACCCCAGCACCATGTACACAATGAAGCATCGGAGCAACGAAAGCCACATGAAAAACTAAATAAAACTGATTCTCTCTTTCTCTCTCACTGTCCCTCTCTCTTTAAAATAATAATAATGTGTTGTGTTACAGAGCAAAATTAAAGAAGAATGGTCAGCTCTGGCAGTAGGAAGGTACATTGTTTTAACCCTTTTGAAAAAGAATTTAAGCTTTGGGTGTCATAAAAAAAATGTTGAATATCTGGTTTGGGGAAGAATAGAACTCGGTCCCATCCAGTAAAACATGAACCAAGGTGAATACCAAAGGGACTCAGAGCCTAAATGTGAAAGGTAAGAATAGAAGCTCAGTTCAGAAAATCAAGCAGCGACCTCACTCTGATGCCTTGAGCTGTGTCACCTTGGGCAGGATGTTCCACCCGCTGAGCCTCCGTGGTCTTACCTGTACAATGGGAACTGTAACGCTCACCTTACAAGGGGTGCCTTTGATACAGGTGGCTGGTGATGCCTTTGCCCTGGGCCCACAGCAAGGTCCCCTTTCCTGCTGCGGCTGGGTTGGTGTGGCCATGTGAGTTCTGTTCCGCTGTAGAGTGAGCAAGGTGGCGTTTGCTCTTTCAGGGTCAACCCTGCAATGCTCCCCATGCATGCACCAATATTCTGGGTCTTAAAGGAGCGTGGTGTATCAAGATGGAAGGGCTCTAGGTCCCTGGAACCCTACCTGGAAGGCTGCTTGACAAGAACCCCCTGCCCCCCACCATTAGACTTTATGGGGTAAGACAGACATTTCTACGGGTTGGAGACTATTACAGCACCCAGCAGTTCCTATCCTAACTAACATAATGCCCAGTACCGAGCCAACACATTCCACTTGTGGGAATCTAATGGTTGGGGGTTCATTAAGTGTGGCACTGGATGTAACCCCTGTGGGTGGCAGCAAGGTATCTTTCTTTCTTTCTTTCTTTCTTTTTTTTTTAAAGAGACAGGGACAGTGAGAGAGACCGAGAAAGAGAGAAACAACTTTATTTAGTTTTTCACATGGCCTTAGTTGCTCCAACACTCAGTTGTGTACGTGGTGCTGGGGTTTGAACCCTGGTCCTTGTGCTTGCCAGGCAAGCGCTGAAACCGCTGAGCCACCGCTCCAGCCCGCAGCAAGGTTTCTTAATCCAGTCACTATTCAAAACTGCACACAAAGATTCCCAGAGAAGTGGCTGATTGATAGAAAAATAGATTCCATGGGTGACTCAAGGTTTTGTTCTAAATTGTTCACGTCAGCCCTTGCACGTGCGGAGGCTGGGATCGGCTGGTGTTTTGACTAGACTACTCTACATGAGAGCTCCAAACAATATTCAAGGATTCACCCAAATAAAAGCGGAAAGGGAGAGATGTGGAAGTAATCAGACTGTCTGTATCAGCTGATAATACTCTGTCCCTGGGCCCACGGCCAAGAAATGCTAAGCCTGCCAGAAATGGCCGCACGCTGGTGATCTGCAGAAGCAGAAGACTGTGACAGCCAGCCTAGGGGACACAGGGTGCAGCTGGCAGGACAGCAGGACACAGGTACCTCCTCTGCCATGCTCAGGAGTGTCAGGAGACCTGAGAAGGAACCCAATTCCTGTGGCAGATACTGCCCGTTCTCCACCACAGCCAGATTCTCCCTATCTTCCTCAGCCAAGCTCCTTCTGGGTCCAAAGGTCAAATCAGGATTGCTCCAAGCCAGTCTTAGCCTTTCGATTCCCTCTTACCACTGTTGGTCTCAAACATTTGATTCACTTCTGCCCGACAAAATATCCGGAAAATTTGCCAGGACTCTTTTTGGGAAAGATAAAAGACAGGGGCAGCCAGGAAAACGGCCTTTCCTTCCTCATTATCCTTCTCTTTTAACTTTGGACTCTGCAGATGAAGGTGTGATTCTGAGAGATTCTGCAGCCCTTTTGCTACCATGAGGGTAGACCAGAGACTCACAGTGACACCGGACCAGAGCTGCTGAGCCTCTGAAGCAACCTGGGACCTTGCTACATGAGAGTAGGTCTTTACTATCCACCTTTATTTACGCATTCTACCATAGGCTCTCTGGTGCTAGAGTTAAGTTGGCAGAGGAATCTTTAGGAAACTTAACTGATATATTTAGAGTTACCTGGATATGGTTCTGACTCACCTGGTAAAGTCTAAAGCCAAACCCCTAGTGAATCTGCCTGTGAAGGCTAATGAAGAAGACAGAGGAGCCACCTGCCCTTCCAGAGTTGGGCAGGGCAAAAAAGGTTCAGTTTTCCTGTGGGCTGAGTGCCTTGAAATATGGCTGGGCTGGGGCCTTCTGGAAAGGACCCCCTTACCTGCCCCCACCAAGAGGAAGTTCTGCAGGGGCAAGATCACCCCAGCAGGAAGTCTTTGTGTGGTGTGTATTGGAAGTCCCTAGCCAGGGACTGTCCCTTAAGGTAGAAAACAGGAGACTCAGGGGTCCCCATTAAGAGGTCTTTGAAGGCAAGGCTGGCATTGTGTAGCCTGAACGGAGAGTACAGACAGCAGCAACTACTCACGCCACACCGGCCAGAGTGCCCTGGGAAAGGCTCTGTGTCGGCTTTGGGCATCCTGGGGCACCCGGCTTTTGGGGCCCGACTGCCTCTCTACCCTGCCCACCAGGGCTGAAGGAGCCAGGACAAACCCAGCCAGTGGAGACGGAGGAGGAGGAGTGAAGGTGGCAGGAGGACGGGGCCCCTGCCCTCAAGCCCTGTGCTGGGGTCTGGGGGTCTGCAAACTGCAATTGGGTGCTTTGGCCGTCAACCCTCCTTAAGTTCTGACCCTGAGAGGCACTAGTGTTCAGAGGCAGGAAGAGGGGCGATCCGTGTGCATTCTGTCTAGGACAGTAATCCAAGCAGGTGGCCCTGGTGCCAGGGCGCTTGTAACGGAGTCCAGAGGCCGTTGTCAACCGGCGCTCAGACTCGTCCGTCTGGCTGTCCTCTGAAGTTGAATTGACCTTGGAAGCTGTTGCCCCTGCTGACCCGCTGTTGAGGGACCCCTTCCCAAATCTACGCTGAGACCTCTTGAGACAGAGACCACCCATCCCTTCCTTCCTTCCTCCTTTTTTTTTTTTTAATAGAGAGAGGGACAGTGAGAGAGGGAGAAAGAGAGAATCAATTTCATTTAGTTTCTCATGTGGCTTTCGTTGCTCCGACACTTCACTGTGTATGTGGTGCTGGGGTTTGAACCCACGTCCTCATGCATGCCAGCAAGGCAAGCGCTGTAACCGCTGAGCCACCGCTCCAGCTCCCCATCCCTCCCTCTGTTACATCTCTCAGCACCAGACGTGACCCCTGACCGCGCAGTGATGAACGTACACACCTGCCAGAGGCTCCCAGTGTAATCACAGTGCCGTTCTGTTCCAGACTGCTGGAGGGTTTCCCCAGTTGCATTCTGGTTAGCCCCAGATAATATGATCTTGTTTTTGACTGCTTTGACAGCCCTCTGTGGGTCTATGCCTCTTCTGACAGGGTCTCTTCCAAGTCCCAGCTTCTGGGGACTGGCTTCTGGCCCACAGTCCCGGCTTTCAAGACGGTGGTGCAGTCCCCAAGTGTGGAGGATCTGATAATAGCTTCTTCCTCCTCTCCCTCCCGCTGCCCCCACCACGGGCTGCTGCCGGTGTCTTGTCATTTATCTCTGTGTTGCTGTCCTGCCCCTGTTTTTTTCTTCCATCCTCCTGATACCTGTTTAGTGCATTGCCTGTACCAATCCCCCCTGTGGGCAACACCTGGCCTGGATCCTGTTTTCCTGTGCCCTCTTCCCAAGTGCTGACCTGAAGAAGTCTTAGGCAGGACCAGAGGTGAGCAGAGGAAAGAACTTTTAGATGGAAGGATGGTTGAAGTCACTGGGCACTTAACGGCTGAAAGCTGATGTGTTTGAAGGCCTGAGGGGATGGGAAAGCCCAGCGTATGTCACCCAGAGGCAAGTGGAGGTGGGACAGAGCGGGCCTGAGAGGAAGTGGGAACAGGAAGAACAAAGCTCTTCACTGCCCTGCTTGCATAAGAAGCCAGTCACACCACGCGACCACACGGAGGGTCCCCACGGTGTCACCTGCTACCTGGAAGCCCCGCCAAGTCCCATCAGGGCCCTTGTTTGGTGTGCTTTCCTGTTCGGAGTTCCTCAACAGTGGCCTTACGAACATCAGGGCCACCTTTCTTTGTTGGGGGTGGGGGGCTGTCCTGTGTATGATATTGTCACCTAGGGCCACGTACTGCTTTCTGTGGGCTGCTTAGTTGCACCCTGGCCCCTGTCCACTAGACACCCTCCAGTCACAAAAGTTGAAAATGCCACCAGATATTGCCAAATGTCCTGGGGGAGGGGTAGGATCACCCTGGATTGAGAAATCCTGCTCTAACTGCAAAATTCTGTATTCCAAAAACGTCTAGATGTCCAGCCTCTCTTGGAAAATCTACAGATCTATGAAAGCGGACCAGTGCTTCCAGTTGGCTGTAATCAGTTCTTGCAGATCATCCGTTGCCCTTGTAGGCGCGCGGGTCACCCACTGCTGTATAAGGAACCACCCCCAGACTCTGTGGCCTAGAACAGGGCTCGTTCCTTCCAGTTCCTGCAGGCCAGGGGCCTGGGCCCGGCTCAGCAGCGTTTGCTGGCTCTAGAGTTTGCCGTCAAGGAGCTGGCCAGGGCTGCCATGGTGACGGAGTGGGGAGATCTGTTTCCCAGTGCGTTGGGGTGGTTGTTGGGAGCATCCAGTTTCTCATGGGCACTGGACGGGGTCCTCAGCAACCCGGGGGCTGTAGGCAAAGGCCACCCTCGGTGGGGCCTCTCCCAACAGGGCGGCTTGCTTCATCAGAAAGCAAAAAGCCAGAGAAAGAGTGCGCGAGCCGGCATGGGTCCTTCCTGGCCAACTCCCAGAAGTGACCCCTGTCCCTTTCGCTGTACCCTGTTCCTGAGCAGCAGGACACTGGGAGACTGGGCACGGGCAAGGACAGCAAGGGGTGGGGTCAGCATGAGCCACTCTAGAAGCCCTGTGCCTGGCTCCTGGGGCTGCCATAACAGCGACTGTGAACTGGGTGGCTTGGAAGCACAGATCCTCGCGCGGTTCTGAAGGCTGCGAGTCTGAAATCAAGGCGTTAGCCAGGCCGCGTGCTCCCCGAAGGCTCCGGAGGAGTCCTCCCTCCCATCGCCAGCTTCTGCTTGCTGTCAGCAATCCTGAGGGGGAGATGCGTCACTCCAGGCTCCACCTCCATCGTCACGGTGTTTGGGTTAGGGCCACCCTGACTCAGTATGGCTTTGTCTTATCTCATCTGCAAAGACCTTGTTTCCACATAAGGTCCCATGCACGGGCGCCAGAGGCTGGGACTTTACCTATCGTTTTAGGGAGCACAGCGCACCCCACGGCCCCTGCCTGCCAGAGACGGGCGTGTGCATCTCTACGGAAGCAAGTTGTGCACCAAAGCTGCCTGTAGGCTTTGCTGTGAAGCCCAAGGTCCCTGTGTAATGTCAGGGGCTCCGGGAGGGAGTGTTGGCCCTCTGCCTGGGTACTGAGATCCCATCCAAGCGGCAGCCCTCCTCTGCACCCATGGGCTCCGCTCTCTTCTGCTCTGGCTTTTATTACTCTGATCTCAGGGTCTAAGCCTTGCCAGTCCTGCACGGGACACCCTTGAAGTCACCAGGGCCTCGCATAAGGCCTGACGCCACACGGATGGGTTGATGAATCAAAGGAAGAAAAGCTAAATGCACGGAGAGCCAGCGTGCATGCCACTCAGGCAAAGAAAGACCGGGGGTGGTCACGGTCGCAGGTTGCAGAACCCTAAGGAGCTGCCCCACCCAGATGCCATGTGGTAGTCTCGGCTGAGCCCCTAAAGAAGCCGAGGACAGCAGTGGGAAACGTGAAATTAAGGAAGGCCCACGCAGCGTGAGTGGTTCAGTTGACAGCGTCACAGGACATAGCCAAGTTCCTCAGAGAGTGACAGGGGAGACGTTGCCCAGGGGAAGTTGGCAATGGGTGTGCTGGACTCCTCTGTACTGTTGTGCTCTTTCAGCTACAATTTATTTTTTTATTGAGGAGTTGAGTTATTGTACAATCATAAGTGCATATAAAGTAACACTATGACATGCATTTGCTCCTAAACCAGGATTACCCCCACATCACTCACACCCCTGTCTCTTGATTCTTCTATATTTCGTGATATAAATGCTAGAAGTAATATAAATGCTTAGATTGTGAATTTTCTAGACCTCTGTACTGTCTTAAAATCCAAAATCATTGCAAAAAATTCTAAGTCAATAGATGTCAGGGACAGAAGCTAGGATTACGAGAAAGGTTTACTGAGTCGCTGAGTAAATTGGGACTTGAAAGAGGACAGGGTGGAGCATCTTTGGGGCAGGGACCCTGGGGAACAGATGTTGCCTAACAGGACAGCCAGTTTTGGTGCTGGAGAAACTGGGCAGAAACGCAGAAGTCCATAGGGTCTGGACAGCAGATCAGGTCTAGCTAAGACACTGGAGCCTGCAGGTTCAAGGCCTGGAAGTCCATGGGGTCTGGATAGCAGGTTAGGTCTAGCTCAGGTACTGGAGCCTGCAGGTCAATGCCTGGAAGTCCACGGGTCTGGACAGCAGGGCAGATCTAGCTAAGATGCTGGAGACTGCAGGTCCATGGCCTAGAACAGCTTAGAACTTTCTCAGGCGACCACAGAGCTGTGAGGTCCATCATCTGCCATGTGCCGTGGCTCCTCCACTGGGCGGTGTGGGTGGTCCGATGGCCCCATTAACTGGATAGACACAGCCCACTTGGGACTGAGGAGAGCTAGGCTGGGGGTCACAGCCAGAGAAATGTCAAGTGATGTCCCCTCCTCTCCTCTCCCTGCTCTCCTCCTTCCTCCTACATTGTATCTGGGGATCCAATGTGGGCAGCCAGGCTCCCCTCGGGGAAGCTCAGATCCTCAGGGTCTCAGGATGGTAGCCGCCCTTCCCTCCCTAGGAGGTTGGACCCCAGCTACTGAAACGCATGTGCATTGGGTGCTTAGACCATGTGGTGCTTGAGCTGCCTCCGCTCGGGCCCGTCACGGCTGCATCCTTGATCAGCTGTCTGGACAAACTGGGAGTCAGGATGAGTAGGAAGATGCCTGGTCACCTAATTATTGGCTCATGACAAAGCACCGATTCCTGAAACAGCATGGATTCAAATCGTGCCCCTCACAGTGTGCTTCAGGTTAGGCTTGTGACAGTGTCACCTTCCTGGTTGGTTCAATGCGCTCTCTTGCATGACGGGGAAAGGGGCCGAGTAAAGCCACGGTGAGCCATGGGGACCATACAGGGGAGAAGGGCGCATGTGTGACAGCCTCATCACGTGGCGCCAACAGAAAAGTAGTTGACACCTGCTGGTGAGAGGGGCGAGCGAGACCTTCAGACGCTGAACACTGCTTACGTGAAGTGGTGGCTCAGGTCGTATTTGGCCTGGAGGAGCCCTAAAGGGGGTTGAGGGGCTGGAGCAGTGGTTCAGTGGTTACGGTGCTTGCCTGGCATGCATGAGGACGCAAGTTCGAACCCCAGCACCATGTGCACAACAAAGTGTTGGAACAACGAAAGCCACATGAAAAACTAAATAAAACTGATTTTCTGTCTCTCTCTCGCTGTCCCACTCTCTCTTAAAAAAAAAAAAAAAAGGTGACCAGCTCCAGATCCTGGCATTCCACAGGTGGGGAAACTGAGGCTGTGGGATGACAGCAGGAAGCCCCAGGTCACAGCACAAGCTCATGACAGCCAGGACCTGGACCTGGAGTTGCCCAGCTCCCTGCAGCCACTTTGTGCCTGGGGACCTTTAGGGGACAATGGAACAGCCATCAGGCGAGATCAGCAGCTGGTGACACCACTGCTGACTCCGTCTCACTGGAATGTCTTGTTTGACAATTTCAGAGACCCAACTCAGGGGGTCAGCCAGTCCTCCCTAGGGAGGAAGGTGGCCACCAGCAGGGGAGGCTGGGGTCCTGGTGCTGAGTTGCCCAGGCGGGCCTGGC
The DNA here is from genome assembly GCA_004027875.1 of Aplodontia rufa. Classification (NCBI taxonomy): domain Eukaryota; kingdom Metazoa; phylum Chordata; class Mammalia; order Rodentia; family Aplodontiidae; genus Aplodontia; species Aplodontia rufa. Next base: position 8,028 of record PVKS010033733.1, on the reverse strand, counting down.
TTTCCTCTGCCATGAAGTGGGGCCCTGTGACTCTCGCAGGGGTGGCAGGGGCTGTGAAGATGGCGCAGGGGTGGCCTGAGCTCTTCCCGCATGCGCCTCGCCTGGGTGTGCCAGGTGGCTGCTTGTGAGGTGGGAACGGTCTGCACCTGGTTCCCCTCGCTGGAGCCACCGTACATCTCTTCAGATCCGCTCCTTGTGACCAGCCCCCAGCTCAACACTGGGTCTTGCGGTCACCAAGCGCCCTTTGGAATCACGAGGACCGGTGCGTCCCACCTCATATGATGCCGTGAAAACTGGCACCTTTTGCGACTACGGGACTTTGATAGCTCCTGAAACCAAAGCACAGCATGGCCTGGGGGACCATGGGGCCCAGGACCCAGAGTCCACCCTTTGCTCCTCTCCCTTCCACCTGGCCATCCCCACCCGTTCCCCTCCCAGGCCGTCTCCCCTCGCTCCCAGGGCATCTTGGCCTCAGCCTACAAAGCAGGAGCAGGGCTCCCGGGGCATCCTGCATGTTGCTTGCTCAGTCCAGGTCACTCGGCCACCTCCACTTCACAGCCCCATGGCCATGGCCACTGTCACTGTCCTTGATGGCCTCAGCATGGACCACGCACTTGCTGAGGGCGCCTGCTTCCTCCCTTTGCTTTGGTGTCCCTCCCTTCCGGAGCCCACACTCTTGTTGCAGCCTGGGTGCCGGCACAGCAGGGAGCTGGAATCCCTGGCAAATTTCGTACTAATCCTTGGAAACAGTACTTACTGTTTGCGAGCACTGATCTAAGCGCTTAAGCTGAATGATTTAATTGTTCTTCAAAATATCTCGTTCTGGAGATGAGGAAGCAGTGGTTCTGAGAGGGTAAGGAACTTGCTAGAGACACACAGCTCGGAAAGTGTGCAGCCAGGTTGGGACTCAAGTCTAGCGGGCTCCAGCACCTGAGCTCCTCAACATGTCCTTCTCCCCAGCATGAAGAGCCCCAGATCCCAGTCTGGGGAGGACCTCAGGGAGGGGACACTGCCCTTCCCTGCCTGCATTCCAGGCCTGCTCCCACCCTGAGAACTGCCATGACCTGGGGGGCAGGCTGAGAGCAGCCGTTCCTTCCCAAACTCCTTCCAGCCCTGAGTCCCCAACTGTCCCGGAAAAGAGCGGAAAAGAGTTGCTGCCGTGCGGTGTGCGCTGCCCTCGCTTGTGGGCTGCACCTCCGCCACCACGCGAGCTCCAGAACAGCTGCACCCTCACTGCCATGCCCAGTACAGGCCCGGCTGTGACCCCCAGGGTTTTAACCTTGCTCAGTCTTTATAATGAGCAGTCAGGACCTCCAGGCTCCAGCAGGGAGGGTAGGCAACTCGGCCAGGGCCACACAGCAAGCCACAGGTCCAGGATTCGAACCTGGGTCCGATCGACTTCAGAGCCCACGACCTTAATGCCAGCTTGACGCTGCTTCATAACCTGTCCACAGACAACAGAGAAGCCCCAGGCCTCGCTCACAGGAGCTGAGTCAGGAGCAGAGCTGGGTGAATGAATGAATCAGCTGCATGTGGATAAGGAATGACAGGAGTAGCTCCAGATCCCAAGGCCACACAGATGAGGGACCTGTCCACTTGCGTGGTGTATCTTTGTGACTCCACAAGTGACAGGAGTCTGACTTGAATTGGTTCAAGAAGAAATGGGGCAGAGATGGATTGGCTCGTGTTTCTGAAAAATTCAGGGAATGGGTTTCAAGCGTGGCTTGATCCAGGAGTCTCTCCCCAGCCTCAGGCAGTACTTTCAGTCATTCTGACTTTAATCGTAAGAATCCCCTCTCTGGGGGTGCAAAGTCCACCAGAGGCACCTGGTCAGCACCCTATGAGGTCACATAGTGAGCAACTCCTTAAAGGAGAGTCCCTTTTGGCTTTCAATCCCAGTCAAGTTCCCAGGACAGAGTTCCTCAGATTGCTCCCTCTATCCATCACATGATTGCCTAAGGGGTGGTCATTGATTGGCTCTGGCCAGCTCTGGGTCATCTGCTCACTCCTGAAATGATTGGAGAGCTGTCACTGGGAGAAGGGAATGCTGAGTAGGGAGGACACCCGGAGCCCCAGGTGAGGAAGGCTTCCCAGAAGCGGCTCCTGGGAGCTTGGTCCTGAAGGCCCTATGGACGTGTGCTGGGCATTGCAGGGCGTTTCCCACCCGAGGAACAGCCTGTGCCCAGGCATGGAAGCAGGAACTAGCAGTTTGGCATAGCCGGAGGCCAGAGTGTGGGAGCAGAGCGTGAGACAAGCCAGAAGGGGGACGGGCGAGGGCCTGCAGGCCGCACTCAGGAGTGGGAGCTGCTGCTGCTCGCACCCCCGGGTGGTGCCAGAGGGCCAAGGTCACAGGCTCTGTGCTGGACCCTGCCTGGCCTGCCCCTCCCGCTCTGGGTGACTGAGTCCCATCTGTGACCCGGGAGGACGCGGATAGCCTTCACGGCAGAGGGGAGGCACCAAGGCTCCACAGAGTAGGAGGCCAAAGCACTACCACTAGGGGCTCAGAAGGTGCCCCTGGCACAGGCTGCAGGGTGGGGCCGGGGGAAGAGGTGAATGTGACAGTTGGTTCCGGTCCCCAGGAGATGGGAAAACCCTGCCTTGCAGGGTGGAGAATGCAGGACTGGCAGGAGAGAAAATTCCATGGTACTTGGCAAGAGATCGGATGTGGGGAGAAGGAAGAATCCAGGATAAAAATAAACAGGAAGACAAGAATCTACCCTTGACCTTGGATCCCTTAATTTTTTACTTTTGAACAAACAAATTTTCTCTGAAAAAAATTCAACCAATTTCCCTAGGGTTTCTTTCCCCCTCTTCAAATTCCTCAAAAAAAAAAAAAAATCCCTAGACCATTTGATTCTCAGCGTGGAAATCTGTGTTTTCTATTTTGTTTTGCTTTTTCTTTTAGCCTGAGCAAGCCACGTGAACACGCTTCGAACGTCCCCGGCCTCTCCACCTCCTGCGCCCCGCTACCTGTCCCTGTCCCTTACCCTCTCAGAGTCCTGGGCCATCCCAGCTCCATGGATGGATTCACAAGCAACTTCATTCCCTGTCATGAGTCTGAATTCCAAGTAAATTTTTAGCACTTAAGTTCCACTAAATCCTCACCAAAAAGAAAAGAAAAGCAAGGAGAGGGAGGAGGAGGATCAGTCAGCAGTAACCATCCTGAATTTAAAAGAAAACAAAATCCTGACCAAAAAAAGCCACTCGGCACTTAAGAAAACATTTCACAAGAGCCGTTTGATGTCCAAGTGTAAATAATACTGATTGGGAGACTCTGGACAAAACTCTGTCATTTCAAAGCCATTTACAGTCACAAATTAATCAGTGAATGAATCAGAGACATACGGATCGTATTTCACTGAGTCACATGGTCCTAAATCAAAGGAACACCGCCACCACGGGGTGGGGGAACCGGCAGTAAAAGGGCTTTTTACATTTGTTATTATTGTTTTTACTTTGTGGAGGCCTGGATCTTGATAACTGGACGGAGCGAGGTCACACGCAGGGAAGCAGGTGGTTCACATGTTTAACGAGAACATCAACCTCGGTTTCCGTGACCGCGCCTGTGCTTCCAGGGAACACCAGAAAGCAGGTAGGCACGAGCAGGTGGCCCTACCTGTCCATGTACCCAATAAAGCCGTGGAGAGAATTTTCCCTAGGGAACCAGCTGCTAGGCTCGACAAAGCAAATTCACCTTGCGCTGATGTCACAGTGCTGTGGCTGCTTCGGGGAAGGACTTGGAGGCTCCTGGCTTCCTGCGCACCGCTCCCTGCTGGTAGCACTCGGGCAGGGATAATAATAACAACAAAAGCTGGAGCCCATCGAACTGTCAGGGTGTGCCTGCCACCGTCCCAAGACCTCAACTTCATGAGCTTGTGCAGCCGGGCGCTGGCTCCTGCGCTGTTTCCCCATTCGGGAGAGGGAGGTCGCAGAGGGTCAAGTGAGTTGTCCAGGATCTCCAGTGGGTCCTCGGTGACGCCCAGGCATCTGGGCCCCAGAGTGCAGACCCCCAGCTACTGGGCTAGGCTGCCGCCCCAGGCTCAGAGGGCAGTGGGAGCTTTCCCCCTCGTCACCCAGCACACAGGGACACTAAGCACCCGAGGCCACGTTGCCGGACCCCACAGATGTTCTCCTGTGCAGAGGACTCCACAGCAGAGTCTGGAGGCTGCTCTTGGTCCTTTCCCCCTTTCTGTCTAAGCTGCACCAGTGGCGGACACAGGAAGGAAAACGAGGGGGCCAGTGCCAGCTTCCAGAGGGCAGCATTGCTTTTTGTTCAAAGCCCAGAAACTTCCAGGGCGAGGAAGGCCCTGAGCTCAGAGAGGGTGAGAGAGGAGACCTGCAGAGCCCTTCTCCAAGGCCCAGGGCAGTAGGGGCCACCAGTGGAGCAGTCCCTGCCCTCCAGCAAACCATGGGACCTGGCCATGTGAGGAACTGGTCCATTAGGGTCCCAGAATGCTTGGGCAGGTTGAGAGGAAGGAGCCACCTCCCACCCCCATCCCTAAAGAACTGAGAGCGAATCTCAGGGCCAGGTTCACCAGGACCCAGAGAAAGTGGGAAATGAGGCCACCCCATGGCTGAGTCCATGCAGCGAAGGCTCCAGGCTCTGCAGCCCGGATGCTGGAGGGTTTCCCTCCCCGTAACCAAACACCTGAGACAGGCGGCTGCCAGAGGAAGGGTTCGCTTGGGCTCAGCTTCGGACGCTTCAGTCCATGATGGGTTGCAGCGTTGTTTTGGGCCTGTGGGAAGCAGGTGTGTCACAGTGGAGGCTCACGATGGAGGCCCACGGTGGAGGCCCACAGCAGATGAAACTGCTCACTTCGTGGTGGCCCGAAGCACAGAGAGGGATGATGGGAAGAGGCCAGGGTGCCATGTCCCCCTCAAGGGCATGCCCCAGTGTCCTCCCCTCCTCCCACCAGGCCCCACCTCCTGAAGGTTTGCAAACTCCCAGGGACGATGCCACCACCCATCCACCTAATGTCACACAACTAATAACGACCGTAGTTCTGTACAGCACCTGGACACCGGACGGTCACTTCTCTCTCTTCTAAGTCATTTTAAAGATGGCTTGGGCAGCTTCAGCTATTCATGGGTGGGGGTGGGCTCCTCTGCTGGCGGCTTCACCCACCGGGTGCCCACGTGGGCCATGGGACCTTTACTGGCGCTGGGCAGTGACTCAGCTCTTGCTGGGGGCTTCTCCTCACAGGTGGCTGTGGTCACCCCCTGCCTGGATGAGGGCTCAGGGGAGCTGGTTAGGGCTCTGCAGGATGTCCACACGGGATGCATGCTGTGTATGTGCCCTGGCCCCACCTGCCATGACCTGACTTCGGATTCTTCCATTTTAGCTGGGCTTATGGGGGTATTAAGTGCATCTTTGACTTACAATGGGCTTCCTGGGTCGTAACCCCCCAGTAGGTCAGGAAGCATCTGTGTGTTGTGCGTGTAGACAGACAAAGATGTGATGAACAGGTGCAGTCTGGCGAGCACCGGGTCTGCAGGTGGCCCACAGGGTGGAGACCAAGAGAGCTGACTCTGCGGTGGAGCCTGAAGGCGTCTGCTGCAGAATCCATCTGCAGAGGGGCTTCACCTGATAGGACAAGGCCCACCACACCAGTGGGCCACCTGCCTCACTCCAAGTCCATCCATTTAAATGACGCTTGCTGGATGGAAATGGGGAATAGCACACTAAGTGAAATTATCCAAACTCGGAAACTCAGCAGTCTATGCTTTCTCTCATTTGTGGAAGCCAGAGTGAAATTAAGGAAAGGGAGGCGGAGGGCTAAGATTTCATAAAGAACCATCCAAACACAAATTAATAGAAGCGCTAAAGGAAGTCTAGCGGAGTAGAGAAAGCAGCAGGAGAAGGGAGGAAGGTCAGGAGGGAAAAATGGAAGGGTTAAAGGGGGGAGGAAAAATATGAGTTCCCTCTAGGGAACTCATAATTAATCAATATAAATGAGAACACTAAAAATAAGCAAATAAATAAAAAATTCGAAGGGCAATCAGCAGGCACAAGGGACCAGAGGAAGGGAGGAGGGAGGGGGAATGCTGGGGGACATTGGCCAAGTTATATTACTATATTGTGTGCATGCAAGGATGTCACAACAAACACTCACCATGTGCACCATTTAATGCACCCAATTAAAAAAAACTTAAAAATGGAAGTGCTATTTCAATCCAAAACACCCCCACAGAAGCATCTAGAATAGAGCCTGGCCGACTATCTGGGCGGCGTGGCCCAGGTGAAGGGGGACACCAAGCCAGCTGTCCCGTGAGATTACCGTCCTGGCAGGTGTCGGGGCCCAGGCCTGACTCGGGGGCCCACCGCAGCCCCTTCTCCAGCAGGTGAGCTGTCGGGAGCTCTCGGTGAGACGTGAATAGCTTCCTGTTGATTGGAAAGGGTGCCCGAGTGGCTCGCCAGCCTTGTGGTGTGCTCCAGGAAGAGCAAGATACAAGCAAAGACTGTGAGGTTGTGCCATGTGGCACTGCCATTTTTATAGGCCAGAATGATCCAGTGCCAGGGTCACAGGACTTGAGCCTGCGGGGAATTCCGGTTGTCAACGCTCTGCCTCCCATGAACACACTCCAAGTGAGTGCAAGGAGCTCAGACACTGGAAAGTTCAGGTCCCAGGTCCCTGGCACTGCACACCCGCTTGCAAGCTGGCATTCACCCACATGCAGATGAGGGTGAAAGGCCATTCTCCACAGGGGCACGCAGGCTGGTGGAGCACGGCCCTGTGACCATGAACCTCAGAGAGGCTGGAGGCTGGACAGAGTCAGACCTGGAATCCTGTACTAGCACCCAGGTGAGTGGGGCTCAATCCCTCCCTGACCACCCAGTGCCCAGCACCCAGGTGAATGAGTTCCGTCCCTCACACCCACACTCTCTCTGGGCTTCCATCCCACCCTGTGCATGGTTCCTCTCCTGAGCGTTGAGCTGTGGTCTTGTAAACCAGGCACCTGGCCGATTCCGAGGCCCAGGCAGAAGCGCCGTCTGTAGGCCTGGATGCGGGTGTCAGCCCTGTTCTGGGCTGCCTAGCACCTGAGCTGTCCCTGAGGGGTGGCACGCCTGTGTCTCCCATGAGATTGGGTCCTACCAAGCTCTGTGTCTACAGCCTCCATGAGGACAGAGCCTGGCATGGGGACAAATGGGGGACTGTGTGACTGAAGGACATCATGAGCCCGGGACATCCCAACACGACTTCAGCCCAGGCTTTGCCCTGGCTCAGCCCACAAAGAGCCTCATGTCCCTCTGCTGAGGGGCAGGCATGGGCGACGCCTGCAGATGGCAGAGACATGCTTGGCACAGAGATGGGCACTCTGCCTCTTGGGAACCTCTTGCTGCCTGGCGCTGGTCACTTCCACCCTTGACTCGTGTCCAGGGGGCCACGCAGTGCAGCCCCGAGTCAGCTGGTCTAAGACACCGCTAACCTAGGCAGCTGGGCACAAGACTGGCCTCCTGTCAGAGGGACCCACCGGCTTCCTCTCCTGCATCCTGGCAGGTGGAGGGAGCAGGGGATGCCTGGTGCTGTGGATCCCAGAAATGTTGGGACTGAAGTGCTTGGGGTCCTAAGGCGCCACAAGGAGGAGACGGGGACTCAGGTCTGCCGCACCTCTAGTGCCAGGTGCTTCGCACACCACCTCCAGTCTCCACAGGAGCCTTGGAAATGGTCATTTACACACACGTGTGCTCAGATCCACACTTCACAGACGAGGAAATGGAGGCACGAGAGGCAAGTGGCAGGTGTGCCCAGGGACTTTGCACCTCCAGTGCTCTTGGGTCCCTCTCCTGTCACCCCAACAGGGCTCCTGCTTCCTCACCTGCTGCCCAGTTCTTGGACCTGACGAATGTGGGGTTCTCACCGCTATAGCCCAACAAAAGCTTTTATTGGAATGCCCCTCAGATTTCCAGACGTTGAAGACGTTTAACAACGTGCTGCAGCGCAGGTGTGTAGCACAGCAAAGGCGGAATGTCACCCGAGAGTCAACAGGGATCCCGCGCCTCTTCCGAGCGAGCGTGTGGTAAGGGCT
>PVKS010033732.1:0-21488 GCA_004027875.1 Aplodontia rufa | reverse complement strand
AAATTCAAGACCAGCCTCAGTCCCAAAATAAAATTCTGTCCCAAAATGGAAAAGAAAAAGGGCTGGGAATATAGCTCAGTGTTAGAGCACCCCTGGATTCGTTCAATCACCAATGCCACTGAAGAAAGGAGCAGGAGAAGAAGGAGGAGGAGGAGGAGGAGGAGGAGAAGGAGAAGAAGAAGAAGAAGAAGAAGAAGAAGAAGAAGAAGAAGAAGAAGAAGAAGAAGAAGAAGAAGAAGAAGAAGAAAGGGAGGGAGGGAGGGAGGAAGGAAGGCAGGAAGGAAGGAAGGAAGGAAACAGTCCCAAGAACATGGACAATCCACAGGAAAAGGAATAACACAAAGTAGTTTTTCCTCATCAAATTGACAAAAATTAAAAAAATTGATAATAGCCATATAAGTAAGAAAGAAAACAAGTTTTACAGTACTCCATAGATGGAAATACAAACATTCTTTATGGCAGTACCTCTGAAAACTAACATTTCTTTCATTTTAAGATTTATCATGTGCACAAAGTAATCCACACACCAATGTTTATGACCTTGTTCATTAAATAGCTTCAGTTGTAAATGATCTAAGTGTCTATCAATAGGAGAATCTATAATACTCTTAAACACTGAGTTTAATACTATTGAATACTGAGTGCAAAAATAGTGGCAGACCATGTGTAAAGCATAACTTCATTTGTGTGATACATTTAAAAAACTAAACCATATATTTCACACACAACTATAAAGAGATTATCCTTCTGGGAATGGGAAACAGGATTGTGGGGGAGCCAGAAAAGATACTTTTCATTGATAATCTTTATACAAACTTGTGGATAATTTAAAATGCATTAGTTATTGCACTACTTGTATTTCTAAAAAGCTTCTCCTTTCATACATCTAATTATTGTTGAGGAAAACTATGATTCCACCAGTTTATACTTGATATATTTTTCAGAGAGCATGCGTATTAAGGAAGAGAAATAATACAATGTTTCATTTTTATTATCCTGAGTTTTTTCACTCAATATTTATTGAGTGCCCAATTTGTGCATAAAGCAGTCCATCCCCAGGCACATGAGGGGGTGGAGCAGGCATGGTCTCATTTTACCATTGCTGAGGCCGATTTGCCAGAAAGGCCACGTGTGCAGGTGGTATACAGAAGGGGCATACAGCATCCAGCTGTGGTGCTTTTGTGGAGTTTTCTCATCTACTGAACAGAGATTCCTTTGTGATGATCAGGCCAGTGCTGTTTTGTGTTTGGCAGATGAAAAAGTGACTGGGTCCAAGAACCTCTCTGAATTTTGCATGCAGAGAAACCCACATTTCTCTGCTTCTCCATGTTTACAAGATCTGTCCTTCACAGAAGGAAGTCAGGTCATCTGAATTTACTGGCTCCGCAGCCAGCCATTTTGGTAGTCATTAATGCCTTTACTTTGCTGTGGGATGATAACACATTTAAACTAACCAGTGTACAATTTTCAAATTTATTTCTTTCTTTTAAGAATCATGCATTTTTACACTCTCATTTCTTGTTTTCAGTTACATCCTTGTCTGCCCACATCTCTTACTCCAAATAGGAATTTAACTTCAGCTCCTGTCAATTTGAACACTATGTATGAAATTTCTTAAAAAAAATTAACAACTCCAAAAACCCCTCTGCTACTCCTCTTTAGTAGCACATCCCTGAATTAAAGCAGACAGGTGACACAGAGGGGAACTTCACTAGGGATGGAAAGATTTAGGTCCAAGACCTGTCTTCCAGGACCTTTGGCAAGTCCTGTAACCTCTAGGCCTCACTAAGTCAGCTGTTAAGTGCAGGTGGGTGGGTTCAGGTGATGAAGGAGAAGGAGCTTTGAAAGGAGTAAAGCAGCAGATCAGTGTGAAACTTTATACAAGCCTGTTATTCCCCTTCTTGCATGCACACGCACTCCAGGTACACACAAGCTTTAGGTTTCTATTATCTTTCATTTATGTTTTTTTTTTTAGAGTAGGCCTCTACTAACACAGTCAGCTCTGTCCTTTGACACATGTACCCATTGATCTCCCCAGAACCAGAGGCCTTGAATTGATTTAGTTCTACATTTCAGACAGTACCTATTTTTTCCCCAAAGGGACATTTATTTGAGTGTGAAAAGCACAAGATGTTCCATTTTTGTTAACTTAACCTATGCTTTATTTTTTTTTAATCTGATTTGCAAGAACAGGGACCCTAGAAAGTTTGCAATATGTAAATATTTAGCAAGGTAGATAGGGATAGTAAGCATTTTCTCTCTTAACACAAAACATGATTTTATTCCTAAAGCTGTAATCTTGTTTGATAATCCATCAGTTTATTATCAGCCACAGGGAGATAATCAAGAACTGTGCCTGACACTATAGTGTTGATTACAGGGACCAAGCAGATAAGAGTCTTCTGGAGAGGATTATGTTAAACATAGTCTTTCTATTTACAGTTGATTTTCTCCAAGCTTTTTAACCATTCTGCTCCCAGCCTGGGTAAATAGGTCATCTGAAAACCTTCAAGGAAGAGGAGTATTTGCAGGTATAGGACAACCAGAACTGTCTACCAGGCCCTATTAAGTTCTTGTTTCATGCTTAATGCATCTCTGAGTTGAAGGAAAAAAGAGAGATGATGGTGTACCATTGCACCAAATGTTTAAAACAAAACCCAAACCAAACAACAGAGAAGTGCAAGTTAAAAACAGAACAGGAAATTCTTCCACCACACAGGTAACATTTGGATTGAGCTCTTAAGAATTAATTGCAATAAACGGGGCTAGTAAACTGAAATTTGAATATAGCATTGATTTGCAGAACTGCAAAGGCTGTCATCAATCTGTGGTTTCTGAATCAGGGGAAGAGACTGTTCCAGTCAGGCAGCTGGAATGCACAATCCCATCAGGCAGCATGCACAGATGTTGTTGTAAGGAGACCGGAGCCACTAGATTTCTCCAAAATGGCAGCCCTGCTTCCAGTCCCTGGTGGGAGGCAGAGAGGCATTTCATTCCAACTCTTATCTGTATCTACCCTATTCTTGTCTCCCTTGAAATTTATCTCCTCAGGATTACCCACTATGCAAAATGTCTCCATCCACAAATCTTGCCTTCATATCATAGGCCTGCAGCTACTTGATTACTTTCTGGTGGCTGGAAATAAAGCTTCTGTGGTTCTGAAGGGCTTTGCCATTATCATGCCTCATGTTAATTATCTCACTTGAGCCTTTCCTGAGATAGGCAGATGAGACTGAGTTTCAAAGAATTTAAGTATCTTATCCAAGTTTGCACAATTGGTGATTTCTTCTCTTCTTTTGTTCCCTACATAACTTTTCCTTTCTTTCTCCTCAAAAGATATTTTCTTAAGAATGTAGACTCCAAAGCAGATCCTGCTTTTATATCCCTGGCTCTGCATGACCTTGGGCAGGTTAACTTACCTTGTTATGCCCTGGTCCTTAGTAGTAAAATGAAGATAACAATAATATCTACTTCATTTGATTTTGGGGAAGATAAAGCTGGTTAAGTGCACTACTGAAATACTTAGAGACTGGCACACAGTGAAAAATCAGCAAATCAGAGTCCCTGTTGTTGTTATTATTGTTGTTTTCTTCTGTTTCCCCATCAAACATTAATTGTCTACTTTCTAACTGGGCTTTTGTGTTAAGGTCCGGGATGAGGGGGAGAGGTTCCTGTCAAGGAAGAGATAAGCCATCTGACTGCAAATGTCATGTCACAGCCCTCAGGTCATCATGGATGAACTATGTGGTGCCCATGGTTATCTGTGAAGCCGCCTTGGAAAAAGGAATCATCCTTTGCCAGACCAACTGTCAAAGGTTGGGTGCACCCAGCAGAGGCGACAGTAGGCATGGAATAAAGAGAATGTGAGATATATTAGTTTGCTTGAGCTGCCATAATAACATATTGCAGAGGCAATGGTTTAGAAAAATAGAAAATTCTCCTCTGTTGTTCTGGAAGTTAGTCAAAGATCAAGGTGTCAGCAGGTTTGGTTTCTTCAGAGGTCTTGCTCCTTGTGTTGTTGATGTCTGCCTTATTTCTGCAGCCTTATGTGATCTTTCCCCTGTATGCACACATACCTGGTGTCCTAATCTATTCTTCTAAGGACACCAATCAGATTAAATTAGGGTCCACCTATTTGACCTCATTTTACCTTCATTATCTCCTTATGGGCCCTGACTCCAGATACTGTCAGATTGGGAAGTACTAGGTGTTAGGGCTTTAGCAGATGAATTTGGGGCTGGCACAATTCAGCCTGTAACATAAGTATCTATTCGGTTTGGTTGGTTTCTGGTATATGTGGACGAGAATTCTGGGATGAAGTCAGAATCACAGGCAGTGTCCAGATCATGAAAGGTCCGACCTCTCCTCAGGCTAAGGAATGGACACTGCCACATTTAGGCTGTGCTGCCCCCTCAGGTTGTGGTGTGAAGGGCAGTCTGGAAGAAGTCACACTGTGATATGTCCAATGAGACACTGGTTTGAATTCTAGTTATCTCCCATCACACTCCAAGTCTTACATGGAATTAAAGGGATGCAAAGATTCCCCTGAAGAAGAGAGTCCATGAGAACAAAGATGTGTGTGGGAGAGGGGGACAGGTGGTGGGGACAACCATAACGGGACGTTTGCTGGGAGCATCCTGTCTTGCAGTATCAGCATCAGTGAGTGTCTTGCCAGGCAGAGGGTGCAACAGGCATGACAAGTGCAGAATCACCAGACAGCAGGCAAAGCAGTCTCTGGTTGTTCCTTTCCACCCAGAAGCCCCTGCAAGGGTTCCTAATACAATCACATATCTTACTACCATATTTTGTAAATGAGAGAACAGCCTCCCTTCCGTTCTCCTGCCAGGTAGAAGCACACAGTGGCTCATTGCTGTTGACACTCAGAGAATGAGATAATTACCTCTCTCCATTTTTTGCTTCCTGCTCAAACTTAAGCATTTTGGTGCAAAAAGATACAGTGTGCTAAGACACAGTCACATGGCTTTGTGTAGCTCCTGTTCTAATTTCACTTCTTTGTGATGTTGCCACTTGGACGGATCATTTCCTGTCTCTGAGACTTGGACTTCTCTTTCATAAAATGGGGATAACCATATGTAAATGACCAGTACACCAGTGAGGATTCATTAAGAAAACATACTAAGAACACTTTGTAATTTTTTAAACATTACACAAATATTCATTCTTAGGAGAAAAAAGTTAATGTTTTTGATTCCCATCCCTGCTCTGCACTTGCACAGGGTCTTGGGCAAGGCATTTGCAAATCCTGCTTTTACTGTGCCATTTGCCAAGTGGGAAGTGGTCTCTCCTTTTCTCGATCACCTTTGCCAGCTCTTCTTTTCTCAGATGATATGAGGTTTAATTGGATGGTGTGTGAGCTGTTTATCAGGAAGAGGGAAGCATGAAGTTATTATCTGGATGGGTTTGGTAAGCACTAGACTCTCTTTCCTCTGTTTTTGACAAACACAGTGACAGCCCAGTGCTATGTTTAAACAAGTTAGTATGTATGTTCCTTGACATAAGGAAGTGCTCTAATCATGAAATACAGCTTGCAGGTCATTTGGTTTTGAGATTTTATTGAGTACTAGTAATCTTGACATATTTTGGTTGGCACCACATTCTTGGTATAGTGGGTTAGTGGTTGAATAGTTTGCAGACTTTGTGAAACAAAATCCTCATTTAATGGTTTAATTTGGTTACATTTTGAAAATATGCAAAAATAATGTGCATTCATTTTATAGGGATTTTTTTTTCAACTTGTGGCTTTGCTGTTTGGTCGTTTTTCTTTTCTCAATGCCCTTTCTTTTCTCTCGGTCTCTATCTCTTCATGTCTTTTTTTAACGTTCCAGTTCTAGCGGCCTACAAAGAAAGTGTCAGAGAAAGGCAAGCTCGTGAAATGATCAAACTGCAGGCAGAAGAACATTCTTTCTGTTTCTTGAAGTCAAGAATGTACTTACCCATGGCCTAATACTCTGAACGTTTGCTTGCAAGCACAGGGTTTTGGGACCTGGGAAGGTTACCATGCCAGCATGCCAAGCGGTGAAAAATCTGAAGCTCCCCAGCCGAAGCACCTGACTGAACCAGATGTGCAACAAGACTGTGGTCAATATCAGCCCCCAAATCAATGAACTCAATGACAACCTTCCCTAGGTGGGAAAAGTCAATAGGCCTTGGACTCCTGGATCATTCCCTCCTCCCTCCTCTCTGCCCCTATGCTCTCTTACCCTGCCTCTTGCTGTTCCTAACCCAGGGACAATATTGAGAAAGCAGAGCTGGTTTAGGCAGCCCTCTCAATTACTTTGGCTGGAACCTTCCTGAGTACGTTTTGCTATCTGGAACCTTCCTGAGTACGTTTTGCTATCTCTGTGATATAAACAGGGGCACTCACAGTTGGCAGGGGATGCTCTGTCTGCTTTAATTACACAGGTGTAATTATAGTCCCAGGGTCTGGAAAAAGCACAGAATTCTTTGGAGAACTTCAGAGAGATTTTTCTGTTATTACATAGTTTATCTGGGGGAACCACAGCAACAACAACAACAACAAAAAAGGCAAAATGTATTTCCAAAGAGGAAATAATAAAAATTATTCATGCTAGCATTCCAATCTGTGCTGAATAGATGACAAAATCAGAGACTTTTTATGGATGGGGAGGTGTCTCAAAACGTTGGACTCAAGGATGGTAGTGGGAATATCTAGATAAATCCTAATGAATAGACATGGGTGGAAAAGGATATGAAAATAAATAAAAGCATTCAATGATAATCATGCTTGATTTGACAAGACTTTCTAATGCTATTTCAGGGCCTTAATTTTCTGTGAAGTTCTGTCAAGTGCTCATCAAGCACCCACTTATCTCCGTATCTTAATCTGGCAGCCAATCACAAGGTTGCCTAACAGTATAGCTACAGAGTGCCAGCCCATTAATATCCAGGTCATGTGACTGTCCAAGGAGAGAAACCAATCAATGGCTGATTAGCATTCAGGTCACATGACCCCCGAGGAGAGTAAATGAGTTACACAGTAAGACATCAAACAAATTTTCATCTTGAAAGACTGATTGCTTTTTCTGCTTCTGTGATGTTTGTCAAATTTGCTCTAGCCTTGTCCAATTAAGCTCCATGAGCTGAATTGATAATGAAGAGATGTAAGCACCATGCTGGCATGAGAGCTGCCAGTGGTGCCACAGAATAAGAACTGCTAAAAGAAATTCTTAGAATGATTGAAAAATCACATCTGGATAACTGGAATAATTGCTTTTGCAATCTTGATGCTGTTTTGTAATCTCCAGTGCAAAGTGTGAAACCAGAGTATGCTGGGATGTGGCACTGAGTTGATGTTAGACTTCAAAGACGAATGTGGCTTTGAGTTGAGAATGATTTTAAAGGCATTTCACAAACATGCATTAATTGGATTATTGTTTTAGACTGTAGTAATGGATTTCATTTGCACACTCAATTATATTCTGGAACTTCCTAGCTATAGGATCTCTCAGAATTGTCTCACCTCTCAGAATAAGGTAAGGAGATGATTGTGTATTCTTATCTCCTGAGTGAAGAAAGGACTGGACCAAATACTTTAAAGAGAATTTGTGTGTTGTGCATTTGGGAATTGGGATTCGTATTGTTCATTTGATTAACATTTGGAGGTTGATACAATAAATTCACTGACTTATTGCACATTAACCCAATGAGAATTTTCAGAAAAAGGCAAACACTTTCTTGCTATTGATAGCCAGTGATAGCTTTTTTGGAGTTTCTGAAAAAGTTCTGTTCAATCACCAAGTCAAATGCATTTCAGCACAGATCTGCTACTAAATTCAGGTTACATGTTTAGAATAGAGACCCTATGACTAATTAAGCTTTCATTTCTTCCCTGAAGGGAGTAAGAATTGACTAATGGTTTATTGGCATTATCAAAAAGTGTCAAATCCCACCTTAGTAAGTTACAGCATGAAATTAGCTAAATTCCCAAAGGCCTTTCTGAAACAATATAGTCAAATGAAAGGTGTTGGGCGTGCTGCAAAGAGTGTTAAAACCAGTTATTTGGAAGTGAGAAGAAATAAATCTAACTGTAGGCCGAAGGCAAGGTTTATGTATACAGTTAATAACCTTCTTAATGGGACTTCTTGGCTTGGTGGTTCCTGTACGGGGAGGAAAGCAACATGTGGAACACAGGTTAGGCGAAGGGCCATAAGTCAATTCCCAGCACTGTTAGTCAAGGATAGAAATTGCAAAGAGAGAAGCAATGAATTTAAAAGTCCCAGCAAGCAGAGAAGGAAGGAGTGATGAATTGTGCATTTGGGAGTGGAGGGAACAGAGCTGGAAGGGGAATGGCTGAGAGTCCATGCTAGACCATCATAATGTAATTAAAACCGACTTAGTCCAAAGAACAAGGGACTCCACCATTCCCAGAGTCATTTTCTCAGGGTGAGTGAGGCCCAAAGAGGGCATATTAGAGAAATGGTGTTGGTTTGTTTGTTTTTATAAAAGCAAAAGTTGGAATCTGAGCCACTAAGGTTCAAATCCAATTTCAGTGACTTCTGAAACTCAGCTCTGGGTTGATCTGAAAAGACCCGAAGTTACCCAGGGTAATGAAAGTTTACCAGATACTCTTCTCCTGAATATTTTACCTCAGGACTTGCTTTGCAGCAAAGTTGCAGCCTGGTGCTCTGCTTACATTCAACTCACATGCAATGGAGTCCCTTCCTACAAGCACCCCCACTGACTGACTCTTGAAAGCCAAGGAATTGAAGGGAATGGAAGGTGGCTCCAGTTGTCCTCAGTCTGCTTTCCTGGACTGTGACTAAAAGACTATTCCATTTTCTGCATAACTTTACATAATTAATAGTTTTCCATGCAAGCTATTGTTTGCCTTAATTGTTGTTTCAACAGCTATTTTCATTAAATTGAAAAGCCTGCTGTTTCTAATCCTTTGAGCCCTGCTATTGATAACAAGAACTGCTCTGAAGCTTGCTCAGGAGGAAGAGTTCCTGACAAGCTGGAAAATCATCCTGAAGTTACTTGAAAACTCAGGGCTACAGTGGGGCTGGTTGTGTAGCTAATCCATTAGGCTTTTCAAAAGAGCCATGCTCTGTACCCTTATGGCCAAATTGACCCAACAACCAATCAATGCCTTTATTTGCTGAGTGGCTGCCCCTGAAGGGTCTTATAGCTGGGTCGAAGTTGTAATCAAAACCTCCATCAGTTCTGGGTCCTTGATGACATAAATGGCCAAACTTTCCACGTGGCTGGCTGGAGTCCAGTCACACCATTTTGAAGATACAAAGAGGCTGTGTTGTGTGGTGGAATTCATTTTCTTGTTTCCTTCCTCCAGTAACAAGAGCATCATCAGCACCCTCAGTGCATCGGATCAGACCGCAGAGCTGTTGACAGAAGCTTGGCGAGGTTTGCCAGCTTTCCACATGAAATGCTGGCTTTCTTCTCACACACCCCCTACCGTTTGTGTCTCTGCCAATTGTAGCACATCAGAGCGGCCATTGAGATAATGGCCCTGAACTCTCATGGTACACTTTGATGAAGTGTAACATTTTTTAAGATTTTTCGTCTGTGCCAAAATGATTGACACAGCTGACTAAAAATGGCCCCATCAAAATCAAGGCTGATGAGCAGCAGACAGAGGCATGAGTCTCCCCAGAGAAGATGGGGAGGGGGATTTGCTGCCAAAGTGTCTTTCTTTCCTTGTCTTATGTACTCCACAGATTCCATCTTTAAAAAGTCACCTTTGTTTCCAATGAATTTATGTTAGTTGCTGATACTTGAGGCTCCTATATTTAATTCTTTTTCTTTTCTATCAAAACCCAGAAGAGGTGGGCACTGATTTCTCTCTGACATTTTATTTTCTTAACAAATATATTTCTATGGCAGTTTTTTCCTCCTAGGGAAACTCTCTTCTGTTTTCCTTCTCATATTCTGAGCTTTTCCCCCTCGCTTTCCTTCATCTGGTCACTTAGCCTCTTCAAAGTTACCCTGCTTATTTTAAAATAATGTAGCCAAAAATCGAGGTGAAGATGGACTACTGTTGAACCTTGTGCTTGTTTTTGACAGTTCAGGCTTACATTCGTGTAGAAAGATTCCATATTGAGAAGTGACACACATAGCTGGTACCTAGGTAACAATTTCTTTGATCTTCAGGCCTTGAGGTGATCAGTACCTTTGCACACTTGTAAAGAGGTCATAGAGTTTTCAATTTGCAACATCTGAATCCAAATAACAAAATTCCTGACATTTAAAAACAGTGGTGTTTAAAACTGTCAAAAGTGGTTGGGCAAAATTTCCTAGAGCAAACTTGCTTACTGTGGTCATAGTATCTCGCCAATTGTAGGCATTTTACATGTGGAGCTGTGTGATTCTGAGTAGTTAATCTGTATGTGGCTCAGTTTCTTCATCTTTAAAATGAGATAGTAAAAGCAAATAGGTCATATAGTTGTGAAAATAATATATCTATATCTACTTCTCATCTATTTACTTAGAACAGTACCTAATATTGGAATGTAAATATGTGCTATTTTTGTTATCATACATTTAATGTTCTAGGCCTCCTCATTTCTTTTTTGTTTTTAAAATTTTTAAAAAAGTTTCCATATTTTATTGGCAAACTAGACAAAATGCTTCAATTTGTTCTTTCTTATTTATGTACATGTGAACCTCCTCATTCTTATTTTAATAGTATTGGTTTCCATTAATTATTTGTTCATTTATCTTTCTTTTTAATGTATTTATTTAGTACTTAGTATGTGCCAGACACTGTACTAAGTTCTGGGATATAGTGGTAAGCAAAAATACAGTTCCTGTGTTCAAGGAGCTTACGTTTTAGTAAGGAGACCAGACAGGAATCAGTCATATGAGAGCATGTGAATGTCCTGTGATCCATTCTATGATAGGTTTATGATAATGAGCTGTTGATGGTGTCAGAGGAATATAATTCATGGACATTTGGCCTAACCAGGTAGCAGAGGGTCTTCCTCCAACATCCTTCAGGGGTTAAGTTCTGAACGGTGAGGCAAAGCCAATGCTGGATTGTTCCAGGTTGGAGAATCTGCAAGGTGAGGGCAGCCAGGGAAGAGGGAGGATAAAATGCTACAGGAGGAGGGAACAGGTGGGTGACAGAGATGCTGCAAAACCCTCTGGGCCAAGTCAGCTAGTTAAAGTCTTTGGAGCAATGGGAAGTAAGAAAACAATTTGAAGTTGGGCTTTATGTTCATGCTTAGGGTATTTAGATTTTAGTAGTATTTGAATTTCCAAAAATTTACTGTGGCTGCAGTGTAAACACTGATTTGCTGGGGGCTATCAGGTGCTGAGAGATGGTGAGAAGACATTAGTATGGATGGTTCTAGCAGGGGCCAAGACAGACTGGTGTGGATGGATGTGAAGGGCATTTGGCGATGGAAAAATTTGAGATGGGGCAAGGAGGTTTGGGTGCTGGGAATGATTTTTGTGTTACTCAGCTTTGCATTGCTGTAATCAAATTCCTGACAAGAACAATTTACAGGAGGAAAAGTTTATTTTGGCTCCTGGTTTGGCTCAATTCAAGGTCACCTGGCTTCATCATTTCAGATCTGAATTGAGGAAGAACATCACGGTGGAAGGGCAAGGCAGAGAAAAACTGCTCATCTTGCCGCAGTCAGTAAAGAGACAGACAGAGAGAGAGAGAGAGAGAGAGATAGAGATAGAGAGACACAGAGAGAGAGAGAGAGAGAGAGAGAGACCTTGGCAGGTGGCAGATATAGTCTTAGAGTCCAATGGCACACACATCTCCAGAGACTACTTACTTCCTCTAGCCTTGCCCTATCTGCCTAGAGGCAACACCCAGTAGTCCATTCAAATTATTAATCCATTAAGTGAATTATTCCACTGATGAGGTTATAGCTCTTATAATCCAATCCTTTTATTCTGAACTTCTAACATTGCCTGAAATATGAGTTCTTTCAGGGACATTTTTGTATCCAAACCATAACAGCTTCATTAATTCTAATGAGATTGAACATATTTTGTTTCCCTCCACTATCCAAGGTCATACGTTGGAAAGTTGACATGTGGGTCTTTTACAGGGTTGCAGAAACATTTCAGTTACACCACTTAGGTGTGCTGATTAGTCAAAATAAAAGAAGGAAGTTGACCTTCAACCCATGCCTTTGTTTTGTTCCAGCTGCAGAAATCATTTTCATTTGCTCTCTGATTTGAGTAAACACAGTCTCTGTCACCTTATCCCTTTGATGGCAGGTTCCACTTCTGTATTTTCACTTGGGCATGATTCTCACTGATAGTAGAAAGTTCACCACCAAGACCTGCAGCTGTGAAATTACTTGCTCCTCTCCTGAACTATTAGTACTCCTGGGAATCAAGTCATGTGCCAATGGCTCACCAGTCCTGAAGTGACCCTGATGTTTTGGGAAGTAGTAAAGGAAATGTTATTTAAAAGCTCAAAGTGGCATTTTCATTGGGCACTGAAAGGTGTTAGTGATAAAACACTCACTGTGCTTAAAGTACAGGGGAGCAAACAGGTGCTAAATACACAGAGATACACAGGCTTTGTCTGTGTGTCAGTAAAGCACATCTGAGCTCAGTGAAATGTCACAGCACCTAAAAAGTGGTCTTTTCCCTTGAATAACTAGGCAACAGAAGTGGTCAGCTTACTGATTATTTATTTATTTTTGTGGTACTGGAGATTGAACCCAGGAGTGCTCTACCACTGAGCTACATCCCTATCTCTTTTCATTTTTTAATTTGAGACAGAGTCTCCCTGAGTTGCTGAGGCTGGTCTCAAACTTGTGATTCTCTGGCCTCATCCTCCAGAGTCACTGGCATTATAAGTGTGTGCCGCTCTGCCCAGCTCAGAAGTGGTCAGCTTAGAAATGCTATTCTTCTGCCCTTTTTTTGGCTTTTTATCACAAACCAAACATCCTCAGATGAAATGAGCATAGAAAAAAGGCCGCTAGATTTTGAGCTGCTTTGAGCAGAAGCAGTCCATGTTTTATTCATTTTTTTCCCTTAAGCACATTTACCATGCTTGTTATATAGTTGGTACTCTACAAATATTGGTTGGATAAAGGATTCATCTATGGCTTCATAGGGATGTTTATATGGTATGGTGAATTAAGCATTTTTTGCTTAACTCAGTACATGTGGACACATCCTGTGATCCTTATTTTTTTTTTGAACTTTATTTGGCTACAAGGGTGTTTTAAAATGAAATAATAAGGAAAATCATTTTTTGTACCATTTTACATAAACAGGCAGATACACTTGCTGACTGGATACAGATAAAGATGTTCTCCACTGAAGACATTTTTGCAAATTTAAATTGCACTAGAAAGAGGTTATTGGTGTGGGAGGAAAGGAAAGTCAGATAAAACTCAGAGCTTATCATGTAATGTTACACAACCTAATACTCTTTTTAAAGATGTTGTGGGAAGGGGAATGGAAGGTTGAGGGTGGGTAACTGGGGGCGGGCAATCTTGGGGGTAAATCCAATTTTCAGAATATATAATGTATACATTATATATTATTTTGTTAAAATTTGTATGATTATTCAACAAATAAATGTCTCATTAAAAAAACTAACAGCTTAATTTCTAGACAGGATAGCTATTTTAAAAATGAATTTCAAGTGCATCTTGTGAGCCTGGCACATGTACTGGGGGATTTACCAATGATTTGTGATTTGTAATTAGCAGAATATGGTCCAGCATTCCACTGTCCTTTGGAGCAGTTGGTCTGCTCTCTTCATTGCTATTCCATGCTTTCTCAGCATCAGCGCCCTAGTCAGGGCTCCTTTCCTTCTGGCCTGTCTTGTTGGCACAGTCACTTTATCTCCACTCTTCAGCACTCCAGTCCCTACTTCTGTTAGATTGCTCTCTTTTAGCAGTTTCTCCATTTGCGGTCACTAGGCCAGCCGCTTTAGCATCACCTGGGAACTTTCTAGAAATACAAGTCTGTAGTCACACCCTGGGCTTGTTGAAGAGGAAATGTTGTCAGGACCCAGCAATTACTTCTTCACAAGCATGTGATTTTGAGACATTTTCCAATTTGAGAACCACTGCTATATATGAAGCTCAACTTTAAGCAGATCATAATCTCTTTGTTTAATGGTTCTTTATTTTCTTCCTTGCCAACAAGAGTCTAACCATGCATTGTTTTTTAAGAGAGGGAGAGAGAAAGAGAGAGAGAGAGAGAATCAACTGTTAATTTTTTAAATATTTTTTTCATGTGGATTTTGTTGCTTTGAAATTTTGTTGTATATGTGGTGCTGGGGTTTGAACGCTCATATTTGTGCATGCCAGAGCCATAACAGCTGAGCCACTGCTCCAGCCCTAAGCATATATATTTTTATATCCTTCTATTCGATGTCTTCTAAAATTAAGCACTAATTTCTATTTCCCATTGCATGTAGTTCAAACCCACACTGCAGTCCAAATGTTTTACTTACTCTTCCCTCTCCTCTTTCTTCTTGTAGAAAACATATTTATTGTGTAGAGCCTATTAAAAGTTAATATTTATCTAAGTAATTCATACATGTGGATTTAAAATCTTCTTGTCATGAAGGATTTATGAAGAACTCCAACAAATCCTTCCCACCTCTCCCCTTAATCTTTCCTATCTCCCCAGATTCATTCCCTAAGAGAAACCACATTTTCTATTTCTGTTTAAGACCCTGGAGAGCCAGGTGCAATGGTGCATACCTGTAATCCCAGCAATTCAGGAGGCTGAGGCAGGAGATCACAAGTTTGAGGTCAGCCTTAGTACTCCATGAGACCCTCCACAACTTAGTGAAATCTTGTATCAAAATAAAAACAAATAAAATAAAAAGGACTCAGGATGTAGCTCAGTGGTAGAGTGCCCATAGGTTCAATCCCCAGTGCCACAAAAAAAAAAAAGAAAAAGAAAAAGAAAAAAGTCTTCTTGGAATTATTACTGTTTTAAAATGATTAAAAATTTATCTAGTAACTTTTAAGTGTATCTACTATCTTTTGTGCTGGTAGATAAAATTAGAATAGATAAAATTTTAGGTACGTGATATTTGGTGGGTTCCCCATCTCACCTCTTCACACTTCCCAATTTATCCTCAGTTAAATCTTGACCTTGGCCAAGTTCCTCCTTTACATGGAGTGTTTTCTGATTTTGCTTTCTTCCTGGCTGTATACTGCTTTGTATCTCTCTTTTAGTGTGTACCACCACACCTCATGTTACAGCAGTGTTTTTGTGTATCTCACAAACCAAGGATGGGGAAGAGCCCAAGGAATGGAGGCTGTGTTTTACTTTCTCTGCATCTTCCCAGCTTCAAACACAGAGTAGGTCCTCTGAGTCAATGTGGCGATAATGTTTTCCCAACCTTGAAGTTTGGTTCCTTACATCAGCGTTAGGAATTTGTCTTCTTTTTCCAGTGCAGTTTTTATAGATTATTTTGGAGAATAGTAAGCCTGGAGACAGGAAACTTGTGCCAGACCAGTGCTTTGGTGACCTCATGTAAGATCTTGAGTAAGATGACTAGTGTTTTGCTTCCATTTTTTCACCATTAACAATGATGACCAATGATATCTACAGACAGGGCTGCAGTGAGGATCAAATTCAAAAACAGACATAAGCTACAAATGCTTTATATTACATTGATTCCTTATATTTAAAAAAAAGGTAGGCTATCTTCTTGTTGTACATAGGGTTCCATAGAACATTAAAAACAACCTTTAAATAGATAAGTTAAGTTTTAGATTATCCTGGAGATCTTAGTTCCAAGGTTAACCTTGGACTTATTTTTCCAGGGAAATTATATTCTCTTTCTCTGAAATTTGAACCAAGGAAACTTAACATTTAATACCATTTGCCTATTCTTTCTTGTTGATGAGAAAACAGAATTAATGCCAATTTTTTAGGCTTTGAAGGGATTTCAAACTTTGTCTTGATTTGATGGTTAAAAAAATTAACCAAAGGTGCATTTTCTAAGCCATTGACTGGCCTTATCTATTAGAAAATTGTGAGCTACTGTTCTATGAAAACTAATTAAACCTTAAATGTATAGCCATTTCTCAATTACCAAGGTTAATGGGACTAGATGCATATATAATTATATCTTACATTTATACAGTGCTTTTAACTTCTTCAAAGCACTTCTCAGTGTATTTTTTATACAAAACAGATGGATTTTTTTTGAATTCCACAAATAAGGTGAAAAATGGAATCTTGGAATCAATAATTTCAGCTTTGTACCTTTCCAAAGCTATTAGAGCTAGAAGCTCTATAACTAAATAACCTAGAAGGACTTTTATCACTCTACTCTTGTTTCTTACCCTGTCAACTGAAGACAAGAAATGACTGAAAGATCTGGAGAAAGATAAAGAAGAAGTAGAGGACCTGGACCTTCCATAAAGAAAATCATTAGCTTCAGGGTCTTTAAAAATAATTGATTATATGTGTGTCTCTATCTGGAAAGAACAGAAAGAAATCACAAGTCATAGGAAATGATGTGTAACAGTATTTACAGGGCTCTCATCATTATCATTCACTCAATAAGCATTACTGAAGACCTATTGTGTGCTCATCATCACCTCAAACAAAGAAAAAAGATGCAACACTGAACAACTCAGGCAAGGCCACTATTGTCACTGAGAAGACCTTGAACCCTGTAGACAGAAAATGAGCAAGAACACAAATAAATGAACAAGGTGATTCCCGTAGCAGGAAATGCTGTGAATTCCAGAAGACAGGAATATGCAGGAGAGTACCTTGGAAATGGGCGGCTATTTTAATTGGGAGGTGAGCAGGTCAGAGAAGGCCTCTCTAAGGAGGTGATACCTGAGCTACAACCTGCAAGAGGAGAAAGAACCCACCTTAGTAGGTCTGCTAGCTAGAATATTGGAATGAATGCACCGATCAAGTCTGCTAGACACCCCAGTTCTGTGGTTATTCATTTTGTCCTGTTGTCAATATTCCTAACATCTCTCCAGGACCCTTGATTTATTGCCTCTATGATGGGCATTGTTAATACTGATCCCTTGACAAGGGTACTCTGAGGAATAATAGGTTAATAAATGTAAAGTGTGATATAAATGCTAAATAACAACCACAGTAATAACCTTTTATTCAAGTTGGCACTATGATAGGCTGCTCACACTTGGATACCTTGGCCAACGTGGAAGTCAATAATGCAGCTCCCTGCGCACACCAGCACCATCCTTTAAAATTGAACAAAAAAATTAAATGAGCTGGTGATCATCATATTCCAAGTGGTTAGTGATCAAATAACTGCCTTGAGCAAAAGCTGATGTGTGAAGTATAAAATGGGAGTTGCAAGAAAATGTCACATTGTAGCACAGAGCAGGAACAGGACAACTGGTAAGGGAGGCTGGATGCTTGCTGGTACACACTCCCCTGCTACAGTGCGAGAATTCTGCCCACATCAGGACCAGGCGTGCCACCACCAAAAGCACAGGCAGACGGAAAGTGGGATGAGAAAGAGCTGGATCAGTAGCATCTCTGCCAGCAGCCCCATCTGGCCCTCTTGGCCTTGGTAAGCTTCCCCTGGGGGGAGGACAGAGAAGCCAGTACCAAGGGCCCTTCCTTGGAAGGGCACCAAGGAAGTGGGAAGGGAGGGAAGGATGCAAGAGGGGAATGAACACTACACCTTTTTCCTTTCTAGATTAAAATATTCCAGTGCCTAGGGAAACTTCATAACTGAACCTCCCTACAGGATTAGACATAATATTCAACCCCCTCACTCTTCCTCTTCCTGCCCTCAAAACTCTCCCCCAAATATTATATTAAAAATTAAAAATTCCTTATTTGTTCATATTATTACCACTTGGATGTTAAAATCATGTGCCCAAACATTTCTTCCTTACTGTCTCCCACTCCACTTTGGCAATCACATTGCTTATCCCTATAGACAGAAAGACAGACAGGCACACACACAAACACACACACACACACACACACACACACACACAAATGCACACACATTCCTAGCTCAGATGCTACAAAGTGCCAATACAATACCGTGTGGCACACATACCAGAAAATTTTAAATTATTGTTCCAAATTCTCTGAAAAGCAGGAAGAGAAGAATAAAAAAAGAAAATGCATATTTTAAGGTTGATTTCTGACATTTGACACTTTGCTTGACAGAGCAAATAATTTTCCCATATAAGACAGGTAAAATAGAGATGTTCTATGAATTGCTGAGATACCTTGGGTCATACTTGATATTTTGAGGCTTGTCTAAAAATTAGGGGAAGAGGATTAAAAAGAATATGGCTAGATAATCCTAATCTTTACAAAATTGTGGTTTATATTGGAGTGGGGGAGGATTAGTATCCTCAAAAATACATAGTGGATTTTAACCAAATATTTGGAATAATCCAAATATTTTAAATATATTTTGTGATACTTTACGTAAAATTCTTTGGGCTAGCATGGAATGTAGTAAATGCTCAGTCAGCCTTCTGCTGGCAGGTCAGGCTTGGTATTAATTTCCGTCTCCCAGCATCTCAGGCTGTTTGATTCTGAACTGTATTTATTCAGGTGTTTTGTTCACCATGCAGTCCAATGAGGAATTTGTGGAATACAGTCTGCAGGAGACACAGTTTTCTTTGCAGCCAGATCAGTCTGGACTAGGTTGGTTTATTAGCACCCATGGTAAAATGGCTTCCAGATTTTGTTTGGTGTTTTAATGCCCTGGACTGTCAATAAGGTGGAAGGGAAACCCATAAAGAGGGAAAGGACCTGCTTATTTTCCATACTTTTAAATTAAGTTAACCCATGTACAACAAAATACATTAGCCAACATCAAGTCATTATCCCCAATTATTGTTTGGCATCTTTGATGTCATCTTCATCTTGCCTTTTCTCTTTTTCTTCTCACCCTGCACGTCTCTATGTCTGTTCTAACTGACCACTTGACTTCCCTGATTCCTCTTCTTTACTCAGTCTCTGTCTCTTTTGCTCAGTTCTTTGGATTTGATGACTAATGTTGACCTTCCTGATTTTCATGTTTGACATTCTCTTAAATGTCAAATGTAGGGGTGACTCGGTGGTTAAGGTGCTTGCCTGGCATGCACAAGTATGTGAGTTCAAACCCCAGCCCCAGTATACAAAGAAGTCCCAGAGCAAGGAAAGTCACATGGAAAACTAAATACAAATTGTTTCTTGGTCCCTCTGTGTTTAAAAAGAAAGGCAGGGGGAGGGTTATGTTTGTCTTATGAATCTTTCTATTTCTGTCTGCATAAAAGTTTGGCTGTAACTGAGTCAGGTTTTTATTCCAAGGCCCTGGTATGGCTTGACTTGCCTCAGTGGCACCCATGTGAGGCTTAACTTCCCTAGACTGGGGAGTGGGTAAATCATGGGAGGAAACGGGAAGGGTGTCTGACTCGACTTAAATTGTTCAGGGAGCTGAGACTTTGCTTGTTGATTATTCTCTGTCCCCTCATTTCTTGTTTTTTCTTCCTCTCTTGTTTCTGACTCTTTCTCTTTCCAATTTTTGAGTCTCAGTTCTAATTTCTGTCCTCTTTTAGCATTCCTTTGTAAGACGTAAGTGGGAGCCAGAGTCAGCGCATTAGCCAAAGTAAGTTTGAGAGTTAGGAGCTACTGTTGAATTGCTACTTTCTTTCTAGCACTTATCAAATGCCATTTAACCATCTTAGTTGGAAAACTACTCTGCCTTGCCAGAGTCAGTTGGTAGGAAAGTCAATAATCATTTGTCACACAAATTAATGGATGAATATAAACTCTTAAGTGTATTCTAGTGTTGAAGCATTGTATCAGGCACTGCAAATAATACATAATACAAAACTCAATTTTTGGTTTACGAAATGATTCTTTTCATAGCTCTTCACCAAGAACTCTTTTGAAGTGGCACAGAGCACCAGACCATGTTCACTATTTCTTATGGAAAATAAGGAGTCTTCCTTTAAAATGGAATATTAGCAAAGCATTAATTAGCAGTAAGAAACAATCAAATACATTGTGGAAATGGAACATTTGATTGCTATCCATGGATTTTCTACATAACATTTTCATAAATAGCAAAATGCATAAAACAAAAGGAACAGCATATGCAGCGAACACCCATGAACCCTCCACCCACTGGGAATAAAACTTTGACGTATTCCCACAAGACTCCACTCTCCTGACTATTATATAAATTTTTGTATTAGTCTATTTTATATACTATAATGAAATGCTTGAGGCTTGTATCATTATAAAGAAAAGCTAATTTAGTTCCCAGTTCTTGAGGTGGAGGGACATGATGCAGACAATGGGTAGGCTTTTTTTTTTTTTAAGAGAGAGTGACAGTGAGAGAGAGACAGAGAAATGGAGAAACAACTTTATTTAGTTTTTCACATAGCTGTAGTAGCTCTAAAACTTAGTTTTGTACGTGGTGCTGGGGTTTGAACCCAGGTCCTCGTGCTTGCCAGGCAAGCGCTGAAACTGCTGATCCACCCCTCCAGCCCCAATGGGTAGGGTTTGATGAAGACTTCATGTTGGGAAGCATGGCAATGGCTGGAGCATAGGTAAGAAGAGATCAAATCACCACACAGGAAGCCAGGCAGAGTGGAGGGGCTGGTCTTATGGCCTCCCACCACCTCTTAGCATCGCACCATCGAGGACCAAACTCTCAGGAACACTTGCGGGACATCCAAACCAAAACCCAACCACAGCAATCCTTTACTTACTTTTGCAACCTTTATGAAATTACCCAATAATTTAGTTCTACCTAATTTTGAACACAATAGATTTAAAAGAAAAACCACATGCACTTTCCACATTGGACTTGAAAAACCAAACCAGTGTTGTGTTTTATAAAGATATTTTGAAGTGTACTGATCCCTATTGAAGATGAAGACATTTAGTCTACTTTTGTTTGCTGACTGCTAGTCTCCTGTCTCCTTAGTACTTCAAAGGTATCCTTCCCAGAGCTGCCTTTGGTCATATATTAATGCTTTTCCAGATTGTGAGGAACTTTGAAGGATACTGAGCTCATCATGATGAAATGGATGTTTATATTCCATGATCATCACTGTAACTATTCCTAACTTTTACTTTGCTTCAAAAAGTCTCTTCCCCTGCCCCCTAAAGTCTGTACTTTCCAAATGGTATCTACAGCTTTAATTATACCTGACAATAAACTGCTCTAACTACAAAATCTGTTTGATCATGTATGACACCCAGATTACCTAATATGACGTTATCTTCAAATATTTTCCTTTAAAAAAATCCCATTTACATCAGGCTTTTAAAGAGTTAATATGGTTACATGCTGTTCTTAACTGTTCCTATAATCATATTTTATAATACAAATTATGAAAAAAGATTGGATAGTTATTGCATTATCTATCAAATGGGTAAACTGAGGTAAAACAATATCTTCTGTATACCAAATGAAACTATGAAGAAAAAACTGAAGTGTCTGCAGCTGGTTGTGGTGGTGCACCCCTGTAATCTCAGTGACTCAGGAGGCTGAGGATCAAAAGAGGCCAGTTTGG
>PVKS010033731.1:0-21486 GCA_004027875.1 Aplodontia rufa | reverse complement strand
AATGATATTGCAGCCTTTGAAGGTAAATGGATGGTTATGGAAGAAATTAAGCTGAGTGAAATCAGCATAACCCAGAGAACCAAGGGTCCAATGTCTTCACTCATCTGTGGAGGCTGGAACTATACCCTGGCCATTGAGAAAGGTGGTCTATTATCATGTGTTAAATCCAGATAAGGTGTAATGTTACACAACCTAATACGTTTTTAGAGATGCTGAGGGAAGGGGAAGGGAGGGATAGGGGTGGGTATTTGGGGTGGGGCACTCTTGGTGGTAAATCTAATCTGTATGTATTTTATATTATTTTGTTAAAAACTTGTATGATTGTTCAACAAATAAATTTCTCAATAAAAAATGGTTTTTTTGAACTAGCTGCTTGGAAGGGAGCTTACAGCACTGCTTAGAGAGGGTGGCCCTCATAATTACAGTGTCTCTTCTGGCACTTTGTCACAGTCTTCTAAGCAGGCCTGTGGAGCATTCTTCTTCCATGTGAAGATGGAAAGCTTCTAGAGACCGTCTCCCTCATTCAAGGAGAAATTGTTCATTAAACTAGAACAAATTTAAGAATAGGATGTTCAGGGCAGAATGTTTTCTTTCATGGGTGAGGCTTTGGATTTAAACTCCAGCACTGCAAATAAATAAATAAATAAATAAATAAATAAACATAAAAAAGTAAATAAAAACCAGAAAAAAAGTATACCTTACAAAACCATTTTTTATTCATTTTAAATCCAAAAAGAGAAATGCTGAAGGTATCATTCCTAGGAGTAGCTTTGGGAAAAATTTTTGGTGGTCTTCAGATGGGACCATTCACAAACTTAAACATTAGACCCTTAAATACAAAAATTAAGCCAAACAGTGAATGCTAGAGTCTTGAGTTCTGATTGAGGTGGATTAAAGAAGCTAACCTGAGCTAACCAGAATTTAGGAAAATATAGATATGTAGACCTTTTGGATTTCAGAGCTCTTATAGAGTCTAATAAAAGTCGTGAAGAATGAGTATGTACAATATTGGGCCTCATTCCTCAGAAAAAAAAGCAATCTTAGATTGAAAATTTGCAAAATACCTTTCACTCGCAAATGCCCATCTGTGCTCCATATTTTTCCCATTTCAGCATATAATAAAATTTGCTGAATTTCTGAAACACATTAATGCAGTGAGTGATGCTTTTATGGGGAACAAGTAATAATTTTCACATTTCAAGTGAAAATCCCTTAATGTGTCTCCTAAGAAGCAGTGTTGGTCAAATACACAATAAAAGCATCCCAAATAGAGGGAAGACCACATTGAGAGGTACTGAGAGGTTTTGATAAATTTAAGAACAAAAGTATTAGCTTTACATTTTTCATGGAAATAAATCAGTAAGTGAATTCCTTTCTATATACGCTTTAAGTTAATGAAAAATAAATGTTTTTCTTGTCTCCACCACTTAACTCTTGAGAGAATATTTAAAGCATATTAATTTGAGGTGCTAACATTATTAATGTGCTCAGGATACCAAACAGCCCCACCTGCCACAGAACTGGAAGAGATGGTGATGCGTGAGAAGACGGAGTGGTGGCCTGGCCCCAGGCCACAGGTTCCAATCCCTGCATCTGCGATTGGCTACTGCACCGTCACTCTCTGCTCTTATGATTCTGGACATGCTTTTTAACCTTTCTAAACATCATTTCCCTCAGACCAAGGGACTCTTTTCAATGATTATGTGGGGACTCTGTCAAGTGTGTAAACTCCAAGCACAGAAAATCTAACCATCCAGATTTTTAAAATGTTCACATTTCCCTTTCTCAATACTGACTGTATTTGGGAAGAGTGATCATTTAAACTTAAATACAAGCCTGGCACAGCAGTGAGCACCTGTAATTCCAGAGACCTGGGAGGTTGAGGCAGGAGGACTGCAAATTCAAGGCCAGCCTGTCAACCTAGTGAGTCTCATCTCAAAGTGAAAAGAAACTGGTGGTGTAGGACTGAGTAGTAAGACACAGCTGGGTTCAATTCCCTACAAAATAATAATAATAATAATAAATTAATTATAAAATGTTAATATCACTTATGTTTTTAAGGTGGGGTTTTAGATGATCTTAGTTATTGTATATTATCTAATTTTTAAATAAGATGTATTACATAAAATTATATATATTATGTACACACAAATAATCAGGAATAGAACAATTCATATTGATTTTGATGAAACAAAATAAAATTGGAAGAGTAATAGGCTGCATATCAAAGATCCCTTAATACAGAATTTTAGTTCCATTATTAATACATTTGTTACAACTTACGCTTGTCCATATTTTCAAGGTGGAATTCCACTGATAGGAACTTAGATTTAACAGTATTATGAAGTGTACTGAAGACACAAATGGCACAAAGATACTTTTGGATAATTTCTCAGTTCATCAGATTCTCTAAAAATTTCCTGTTAAGACTATGGCTCTGGGGCTGGAGTGGTGGCTCAGCGGTTACTGTGCTTGCCTGGCATGAGCAAGTACACGGGTTCAAACCCCAGCACCCACGTACACAACTAAATGTTAGTTGGAGAAATGAAAGCCATGTGAAAAACTCAATAAAAATTGAATCTATCTGTCTCTCTCTCTCTCTCACTGTCCTTCTCTCTTAAAAAAAAAAAAAAGAAAAAGGAGACGATGGCTCATGTAAAACACTTTCAATAAATATCCAGCTTTTGTTAGGTTTACCACTGAACTGCTTGACACAGATGAGCAAACTCCTGTAATCTCCATTATTCTTTGTGAACTTATGTAAATATTATCCACATACCTTAAAACATTCTCCAGATACCTGCACAAGAAGAACAATCAGAATGGATCATTATTAGTTGCCGGGTGACCTTACTGTAGTGAGGTTACTGCAGCACATACCTACCTGCCTGCCATTTGGGGGGAATCTGGAGGAAACTGGTCTTGGGTTGTCTCCTAGATTGTCATTGTGCTAATCCACAGATGAAAGCAACCAGCACAGAAAAACTCTGGTCCTAAAACAGAATTAATGACCTTCTGTTTAGAGCAGTTGGCAAAAAAATAAACTAAGATCATTATTTTTTATTTCATATTGCTACCCTCCATTCATAATTTTGGAGATTGATTGGGGTCTAATGTATCATCTAGTCTACCTCATAAATCTCCATTTTTGCAATGAGGGAATTGATTCAAGAGTTAGTTACATTCATTGCTCAAAGTTGTACAGTTAGTTGGAGAAGTATTGGAATACTGGCTTACTGAATGGAATTTGTCTTCCTTAATCCAATCTAGGCTTGATACATTTGGAGAGGGAAAGTTTCTGATTAAATCTTGATTTATAAAAGCTCTCTCCACATGAATGGTGTCTGTATGCTAAACACCCACAGGCTACCTTTGTGTCACAGCTGATTTTGAAATGTGTAGGATACTACTGTGGTGAGTTGGGGCAAATACTGTGTGAAAGTATTTCCATTACAAAGTTAGTGGAAAATGAATATGAAGTATATTCATAACAAGTACTCAAAGACTTGAGGAATACACCAGCCTTCACATCAAATAATGATAATCTACTTTTAAAAGATCCAGAGATCAATAAAGCAGAAAAAATAGTTCAGAATCAGTGAGTTATATGTGCATTTTACTATTTGATAAATAATGCATCAAACAAACAAATGGAGCTAAAAATTTACTACTTTAGGAAACTTAAGAGTTTATATTCACTTATTATCATGTTAAAAAGTGAATTATCTGTATGAAATAAGATGACTTTCAGATTAAATGTAAAAATCAATATAAAGGAACAAAACAAAAGAAAATAACTAGTTAGTCCATTGTGTTATTGAGGATAGAAATCAAAGTAAAACATATTTGTTTATTTGATTCAACATCTTTATTCTTCCACTGAGATATTTCTGAAATATTTTGATTAAATCTGAATAATGAAGTTTTCTTCAAACTGTTTCCTCTTAAGATCATTAATTTTGCTCAAAATGGTAAGCCCACTGTAAGTCACACATCCTTATTTCCACAGATGTGAAAGATATTCATTGAGGCCTCCTATTTTCTTTTCTTTTCCTTTTTGAAAGAGAAAGGGACAAAAAGAAAGAGAGAATCAATTTTTGTTTAGTTTTTCATGTGACTTTTGTTGCTCCAACTCTTCATTGTGAGTGTGGTGCTGAGGTTTGACTGGGGTCCTCCTGCATGCCAGGCAAGCACTGTCACCTCTGAGCCACCGCTCCAGACCCCCTTCTGTTTCCTTAGCTCATCTGCCATTTGCTTTCCCCCTTTGTCATTTTGCATCAGATTTTCCCGTAGCTTCATCATTTCCCTCAGTTTAATGATCTTTCTTCACCATTTCCTCTCTTTTCCTGTTTTGAGTCGCTTAGAAGTCGACTGTCTACTTTTTCACATGCTTCTATCTGTAAAATACATCCATTTACATATTTTATTTATATTTAAGGATTTTTCTCATTATTAAAGTATTTGTTCATTAAAAATGACAGTATATAATTTTTTATTTTTGTACTGAGATCGAACCCAGGGGTGCTCAACCACTGAGCCACATCCCAGCCCTTTCTATTTTTTATTTTGAGACAGAGTCTAACTAAGTTGCTGAGGCTGGCTTAGAACTTGTTATCCTGCCTCAGCCTACTGAGCAGCTGGTATTACAGGCATTCACCACCATGTATGGCGATAATGAAAATTTTACAAGCAAATAATAATCACACTGGTTTTCTTTTCTTTCTATTCATTCACCTGAGCACAGGTGCGCATATGAGACAGAACGAGAAAGTTTTAATCATGGTTACGGTGATTTATGTGATTTTAAACTCTGTATTCTATTTCCATAATAGCATATCAGGAACAATTTTATGTCACTTAGGATAGTTTGAAAGCAGGAAGTTATACAAATGAATGGATAGACATACCATCATTATTTTGCCTTCCTCTCAGTTGTTTCTGACTTCGCACTACCACAAGCAATGTTCAGATAAATAGGCATTTACAAAATACTTGTGGAACATCTCTGGATGTATTAAGCATCATATTTTAGATTATGGAAATTTTTCTTACCTTTGTTCTTATTTTGGTCTATGTTGTGAAACTATAACTTAAAACAAAATCTTCTTCTAAACCAGAAAACCTCTTCACAAAGATAGTAGAGGAAGAAATCATTTGTATTATTGAACAAGTATCAAAGAAGATTGGGAGGCCTGTCATGGGAAATCTGCTAAGAGATTGGAAAGATAGAGAAGTCTCACCTTTTTATATGGCCAGGCAGATGCAACATATTACATACACGTTTTAAGATAATAGCCCTCAAGTGGGAGGACTTGATGCCACCATTTGTAACATAGAGTTGATCTCAAATTTACCTGGCATTTGGCTAACTGGCTTTTTCCAAAGGAAGAAAACGTTTCCCATGTCTTTATGGTTGTTCTGAAACACAACAAATGCCCACAGAAGTCACACTCCTACCTCTGCTCAGAAACTGCTATCTAAGGCTACTATCTCCTTTGTTGTTTACACCTCAAAAGACA
The DNA here is from genome assembly GCA_004027875.1 of Aplodontia rufa. Lineage (NCBI taxonomy): Eukaryota > Metazoa > Chordata > Mammalia > Rodentia > Aplodontiidae > Aplodontia > Aplodontia rufa. The sequence goes on along the minus strand of PVKS010033731.1, from coordinate 15,967 downwards.
TGGTTTCTGGGCTGGAGTGGTATCTACGTGGTATCACACTTTCGTGACATTTGCGAGGACCCAGGTTCAAATCCCAGCACCACACACACAATTAAGTGTCAGAGAAACAAACGCCAGATAAAAAAATAAATAAAGTTGATTCTTTCTTTTCTCTCTGTCTCTGTTTCTCTCTCTCTCTGTGCCTCTGACTCTGTCTCTTTCTGTCTCACTGTCTCCCTTTCCAAAAAAATTTTTTAAAAATTCTGAAGGAAAAAAAAGATGGCTTCCAGGTCCTTGAGAAAGACAGACCTGGGTCAAAAAGCTGACAAAAAGCCTTCCTAGATTTTAAAATTATTTATATACATTTTAAAGAGAAGATGAAGATTTATAATTTAAAGTTTATTAAATAAATTCTCTAAAAAATGAGATTTACTTGACTAGAATGTGCAAAGGCCATGGATCAATCAATCTCCAGCAAAAGAAAAAAAAGGAAAAGGAAATCTTCATAATCTTCATCTTTTCAACAGGTAGAATTATGCCTTTTGTTTTTAATTTGCTTTTTTCCTTTCATTGAACTTGATTTAATAGGAAACACACGTCCCTTTTATTTAATTTAAAAGACAAACACTCCTCTTAAACTGGATTTCATGAAGTATATTCAAGAGAAAAAAATATCTTTAGATTCTTAAAGCACTACTTTGTGTCTGGAATGGATCAATGATGACTTGGAATCCTTCAGCTATCTTCCCATTGGGAAGCAATGACTGTTTTCCCTTTCCTTAGCCCTGAAGAAGGGTTTATTTGTTTGCAAGTCATTAAAGTTAAAACAGGACTGGTGTGGTTTTACAGCATGCTAGATGTTTGATTGCTTGCAGAAAAATGCAAGATGGGGAGGCCTAAGAATTCATGGAATGGAGAGGGAGCCATCTGAACTCAGACTTTCAGACATTGTTACTGTTTGGATGAAAGATGTTCCCCAAAAGCTCATGTGAGACAATCTAGGAAGGCTGAGGTGAAATGACTGGGTTCTGAGAGCTTTAACTCAATCAGTGAGTTAGTCCTCTTATGGTGATTAATTGGTAACCGTTGAGGGGTAGGGTGTGGCTGGAGGAGGTGGCTATGGTGGCATGCCTTTGGGTGTATCTTCTGTATTTGGCATGGAGTTTCCCTCTCTGCTTCCTGGAGCCATGCCTTCCACTATGATGTTGGGCCTCACCTCGAGCCCTGAGGAATGGAGCCAGCTGCCTATGGACAAAGACCCCCTAAACTGGGAGCCCTTACATAAACTTTAGCTTCTAAAACTGTTCTCTTTGGGTCCTTGGGTCACAACAATGAAAGCGATGACTAAAACAGGTATTATTGCCAAAGTGCCAGGCAGTCAGCAGATTGTTGTTGACCATTCAACCCCAGTTACCAGTGAAGTTGTTGCTATAGAGCAGCTGCTTAGATTCGTAACCTGCAAAATCATGATATAGAAAGAGGTTGCTTTAAGTCACCATGTTTTGGGGCAGTTTGTTATATATGAAGGGATAATCAGAACAGGGCTCAAGCTGAATTTTCTTTGTCTCTTTATTCTTTCTTTGTTAAAAGTACAAGAGTTTTGCATTGAGATTCAGTGCTGGACTGCACTTGGACTATGAGGATGAGCTTCATTTTCTTCAGAGAGCCTCCCACCCTTAAAACCAAAGGGAAGTTTCATTTTTTAACCATTTCTACACTTTAGCATTTATATTCGTCAGTTTTTTGTCACTGTGACAGAACACCTGAGACAAACAACTTGAAAAGAAGAAAATACTTAGTTTGGCTTATGGTTTCAGTCCATGGTCACTTGTCCCTGCTACCTTTGGACCTTTGACAAGACAGTATACCCTGGTGGGGGGAATGCAGGACCGAGGAAGCTGCACACATCACAGAAGCAAAGTGAGAACAGGAGGAGGAGTCTGGGATCCCAACATCACTTTTAAGGGCACACTCCAAGTGACCGCACTTCCTTCCACTGGGCTTCACCTCTTGAAGTTACACCACTTCTTAACAGCAACACCCACTCGGGACCACATCTTCTGTATATGAGACTTGGGGGACATTTTGTACCCAAACTATGACAAATTTCTGAAGAGAATCTCCAGGTAGTCATGAAGAAATATTTAATTTGAAAATAATGTTGAAAGAGCAGCATCAACGAAGTAACCCAATTCAGAAATAAAAAATAAATAAATGAAAGAGGTGGGGGGACAAAGATTCTTTTGAGACACAAGTACATTATTACTAGGTTACAGACCAAAACGAAAAAATATACGAATACTGTCTGTCTTCCTTCTCACTATGGCTTTCACACCTCTATCGCAAAACACAGTTTGACAAATGGTAGAAGGAACGCGAGGCAACAGAGTGACTGATCACAGAATCTGTGGCTCAGGAGGAGGATGGGGCATAAGGAGAAGAACTCAAGAGAGGAGTTGAGTGTATGGATGGATTGGTTTGTTGAGGGCTGTGTTTAAAATTTGTTTAAACTTAAAAAATAATTTGAGCTGTCGAGTAGATTTACAGTAAAGAATGTTTTTCTAAGCAAAGAGTGACCCAGGGAACAATCCTGTAGGCCAAGTTTCCTTCCCAGAATGGAAAGGAGGTGTGATTAGCACACCTGTCTCACAGCAGGGCAGGGCTCACCCTTGGTGTGGCATAGGAGACAGGGCATGAGTGCATGCAAAAGAGACTCAACTGATAAGGAGGGTGGCCAGGGACTGCAGGTCACTAAAAGCCCAGAGAGAATTCCTGTATGACAGAGACATGACCTGGGTCTGACCAGTTAGAATATGAGCACTGGGAACCCTATGGTAGAAGATAAGAACTTAAAAATTGTTAAGGACTATGCCATGAGATATTTTGTGTTCTTTGTTTTGTTTTGAGATGGGGTCTTGTTGTGTTGCCCCGACTAGACTCAAATGACCCTTTCACCTTACCCTTCCAAGTAGCTGGAACTACAGGCCTGCACTTCCATGCCCAAGTTAATTTTTTTTTAAATCTTTCATTGTTTGGGAATCTTTAGAGTTCTCAAGATGTCAAACTTATCTCCAAAGTCCTATATCCATAGTCCAATAGGACTGAGAAAGCAGTGGTTCTAAACATTAGAATCAATTTTTGCGTCTCTGTAATAGTTTCCTGGTGGTAATGTTGACATGGGTTCCTGAAGATGAGAGTCTGAACCTTGTAAACTTTCCTCCAGGGCAAACTCTGCTCAAGGATTGTTAAGTTGATTGCAAGAGTCATTGATCACCATGGTTCCTCTCCTTTCAATCTTTCCTTCCTTGCACTCTTGTTAGTGATTCACTATTTTAGTATTGTCTTTAAATTAGGTATATTATAAGTGACGTAGCCCCTGAAGTAGCCACGAAATGCCTTTCTCATCAACTGGTGACTGCAAATTTTTCCTGGGAATAGATTTCATGAGTCAGAAATTTATTTGCTATCTCATTGACCCTACGTACTCTACATAATAATTTGTGATGAAGATTCTGGATTTGAGGTTCAAATAGTTGATTTTGTTGATCTTTAATTTATTGTACTTTGTGAAAGCTTGAATACTTTCATACTTTATTTTTGTATTTTAAATAAATATTTACTAAAGATAAGTTTTTGTTGCTGCTTTTTTTCCTTTTTTTGTTTTAGTTTTATTGGTACCTCAACGAGCTTCTTCTACCTGTAAAATTGAGCCTTTTTTAAAATAAATCTTTTTAAGTGACTTTCCCTGTTTCATCTATTTGTTATTCCTGTCTCTGAATTTGCCTCCTAGGCTCTTGGATCTGTGCACAAAGTTCTTTCTATCTTTTTCCTTACAAATTACATTTTTTCTCTCTGTTCTGAGCTTTTTCTTCTACTTGATCTTCCAAATGCCCATTTTTTTTTTTACCTTTACAGTGATCTCCCTTAACTTTCAGTTCCTTCAAGACTTTTTAAATGAGAAACAAAAGTTATTTTAGCTTGAATTGGCTTTCTTTGAAAGCCTTGAATTGGATCTGCGTTAGACTCTTGTACTTATACCCATTTGAGTTTGAAGTCTGTCCCAAAACTCCATTCCTTCAGAGGTTGCCAGCTCGTCCTTTCTCTTGTGGTTGATTCTCTTTTGGGGTTCCGTTGCATGTTTCTAGAATCCTTCTCCTTTTGGAAGTCAAATGTTTACACCTAGCAATAACTAACCACGGAGCAGCAGGAATTCTTGCTCTTGATGATGATTTAGTGATGATTTAGTAACCTGAGTATCTCTTGGAGGCCTACTAAGCACCCTTGTGCTTCCAGCTCTCCAGTGTCCTTACTCTGGGTTTAGCGCTCCAAGAGAAACCCAGCCTATGACTAAGTCTCCCCTGTTTCTCTGGCGACAAGGTCTTCCCCGAAACCTGCACAGGACAGACTGCTCCCCTTCCACCACTACTTGTTGAGCAAGTCCACATTTCTCTCCCGCAGAGCTTTAGGCCAGGTCTCCCTACCTGGAATGCCTGGCTTCACAGTGCACTCACCCTTGCACATGGTGCCTGCCTCCTGGGAGGTGGCAGAGTCTCAGGCTCCTCAGAAGGCCCCAGGCTCTGCCTGTTGGCTGTGCCCAGAGTCTGCTCTGCTTGCATCAATAGTTGGATAGAGGTAATTGATGGGGATTAGAGGGACACCATTCAGGATTTCCTGCTCCAGACAAGCAAGGAAATCCTAGTAGACTTGAAATAGAAGATCTATGATAGAAATCCTAAAATAAAATGGTATTCCTGGGAAAAATGTAACAGATGTCAGGAACTTAAAGCAATAAGTTATCTAGAGGTTGGAGAGGAAGAGAGGGTCAAAACGCAGCAAGGGCTGATGAGGTCAGTATGGGGCTTAGGAGGGAAGAGTGTTGTGACCAGAGTTACCAGGAAGAGACAGAGAAGGGGTGCCACCCACAACCCTTATGGCCATTCATGAAAATGAAGGACTGTAAACCAGAGGAAAGACACCCAGAATGTTAACTCCGGAAGGAAGGTCTCTAGACAATATTGCAGCAGGAGAGGCTCAGGCTCTGGAATTAATAGCCCCTCTAATTCTAGGTAATTAATGCCAAAAAGTTAATGTTATAGCTGTGTATATATAACATATGCTAATATATATGATTTATGTGTGACTATATATAATAATAACGTATGCATATTGCCTTTTTGGATCTCAATGATTTTACATTTTGACACCTAAGTCATAGGATTTTTAAAGGATAGATACTGAAAGAAACCACCAGGCTCATGTCAGTCATCAGGTCAAGGCTAAATTCTCAGCTTATCTCTTCCAAAGAGGTTGTAAATTCCTTGAAGGCAAAAATTATGTTTTATGCACCACTGTATCCTTAGTACATGCATTAATGTAGCTAACTAATAGCCTTTTGTAACACAAAAGGGAGTTACTCTCGGTACAGAATTAGCAGAAGAGGCATAAAGGGTGGGGGGATACCGATATTATAGCATGAAAGAAAAAGGATGAATATTCCATTTGGTTTGAAAAAATAGATACAATAACTGAGATTGATGCATAACTTGTTATATACCCAATATTATGTTAAGGACATAATGCAGCAATTGCACACTAACTTAATCTTGAAAGCAACCCTAGGACTCAGGAGCTATTGCCATCCCCATTTTACAGATAAGAACTGCAGCACATTAGCTGGGGAAATAACTTGTCTAAGACCCACAGTTCTAAGTGGCAGAACAGGGATTTGAACCCATGCTTTAAACCTGCATTTCTGACCACTGTAGACCCCTCTTCTGGTTTAGACACTAATATGCTCATCAAAGACAAGAATATGGAGAATGCTTCAACAAGGTTTAAAATGTTTCAGAAAATATAATGGGCACCTAATAGATTTTGCATGTAAAATAACTATGATCAGCGGCTGGAGCAGTGGCTCAGTGATTATGGTGCTTGCCTGGCATGTGCAAGGATGCAGGTTTGAACCCCAGCACTACGTACACAATGAAGTGTTGGAGCAACGAAAGCCACATGAAAAACTAAATAGAAGTGATTCTCTCTTTCACTCTCACTCTCACTGCCCCTCTCTTTTTAAAATAATAATAATAACACTGATTAGAACTAATAGCTTGAGTAATTATTGCATTTCCTGTAAAGGTTGTTTTTCTTTCAATAGAGTCTTCAGCATACTGAAGCTTACTGCTGCTTTGAGTAGTCAAGGAGGTTCAGTATGGAGTGCTGTCTAACAGTCTTACTTATTTGAACAAGGTCTTAGAAATTCATTCAGAAGTGAAGCCTCTGGAACAGACATTTCCAAAATATCCAGAATTTGCATGTGCTGTGAGTAATGGTAGTAATTAAAGATTTGGCAAATGGGTTAGCAAAATATATGGAAAATACTTTTCAGTACATATCCTAAAGCAGTTATTTAAATCTTACTAAGAAAAAATAAATACATATGCATGTTTTTGTCCTAGATATTAATTGTAAAACTATAAAACTACATCTATCTTTCCCTTAATTTAGTAGAAGACACATTTTCCAGGGATCTGTAATAAAATGGAGACCTGTTGATAAGATTCACAATAAATTCTTAATAAAAATCATGATTTTAATATTTTATTACACATTTTTGCTTCATTCATTCATTCATGCATGTATTTAAATGTATCTCCAAGGAATTTTAAGGGAGAACATTTTAAAAAGAGAAATGATCCAGCATTTATGGTTCTACCAAAAGGCTGGTTGCCTTATAATTTATATACTTTTCTCCTGTAATAACCCTATTATCTTCATTTTACAAACAAGAAGATTGAAACTCAGAAAGGCTAAAGAGATTCCCGAAAGTTACAGTGCTGATTGCTGGTGTGTACAGATGGTTCTTCCATTTGACACTTTAAAAAACTGACTCTTTTTGTGGTATACATGGTGCCTTTTATTTATACAACTTTGTGTGAATCAGCTTGTAGCTGTGGCCAAAATACCTGAAGCAAACAACTGGGAAGAAGAAAGGTCTATTTTGACAGTTTTAGAGGTCTAAACCCATATATTGTCAGCTGTCTCCATTTCTATGGGATTGAGATGAAATGGGACATCACAGCAGAAGGACATGGGGGAGGAAAACTGCTTAGCTCATGGAAGGGAAGTAGAGAGAGAGAGAGAGAGTGAGGAAGGCCAGGGATAAGATACAGTCCCCAATGAAATGTCCCTACAACCTATTTTCTCCAAAAATGCCCCACCTGCCTAGAGTTTCCATCTCTTTCAATTACTAACCCATAAAATGGATTAATCCCCTGGTAGAGGTAAAACCCTCAAAAGCCTGTCCTCTCAATCTTGCCACATTGAGGAACAAACCTTCAACACATGAGCATTTGGAGAGCATTCCAGATCCAAACAATAACAAACATATTTAATGCTTCAAATTCATGAACACACACACACACACACAATTGATTTTGTATCCTAGGATCCCTAGCTGCTCATTGGAAAACAACAAATATGGAATTGAAATACAATGTATTCTACAATTTGTTCAAAGTCATAAGGCCAACTATCAGGTGAGAAATAAAACCACATCCTAAGCCTGCCTTTGTTTTTTCTATCACTTGAAAATATTTTTTCATAAAATTATATTATAGACTCTGCTTTTTCACATAATTTACTACCAAACTGATCATTTTCTATTTCCCAAAATATCTCCTTCAGGATATTAGAGAAGGTGCTTATTCTAATTTTTGGAAACCATGCTTAGAGTTGTTATTATATCAGTTATATGCTGATGTTATACTATCTGGTAACATTTCCATTTAAGATCGTGAGATAATCATTCCTGTGTCTGTTTTTGTGTGCTACACCATACAATTTGGTCTTTACATTATGGGCAATGGGGCAGCCCCATAAAGATCATGGGCAGTGCATGTTGGGACAGACCTTCATGATAGCAAGACCTGAGACAAGAGTGTGGAGGAAAGCGCAAGCCAAGTCACAGAATGGACAATTTTTCAGCTCTGTGGGGAAGAGAGGGGATGATAACAAAGGTGGAGGGTAGAGGGACACTTTAGAGACATTCAAGATATAGTGCCATAAGACAAACTAGCAGCTTTACAATTCTGTCTTAGGGAAAACAGTGAGAAAATAATAACTTGACTTTGGGATATTAAGGGGAGCATTCTATGTATAAAGAGTGGCTGATTAGAAACTGCTATTAAGAAAATAAGGCCTCTGGATATCTTCTCCAAAGCACTCAGTTAATTTTGCTTTATTTCTATTCTTTCAAATATCTTGACACTAAAGGGAAAAATTGCCTACAATGAATTATTCCTGAAGAATAGGGAAACCAACCATGCAGAAAAGAAAAAGAAAACTGAGTTTCCCCAACTAACAATAGTTAAGCATACCATTTTTGCATGTATAGATCAGCTTATAAACTAAAAATTGAATTAGAAAAAAAGATCTACTTTCTCTGAAAAGACAGTATAAGCTATGAAGTCAAGTAGTCCTTACTTTTTATGCTGGCTTGATTAGGTAAAATTATTTAAATGTTTTGAGGTATTATCAGTTGAGAATTGTAATAACGACATGATCAATCTTAGAAAAATTGAAAGATACAATTTCTATAAAGCAGTAGAGGCCCTAAGGTAGAATATGCACCCCAGAACACTGATCATTATTATCAGTTTGTCTTACTTCTTAGAGCTTTGGAAAACCTTAAAATATAGTTGCCATATACATAATATTTATAATAAATAGTACTGAAGGTTTGACCTTCAGTACTATCTTAAAAAATTACAAAGACAATATCTTAATCAAACATCAGCATATGATCCTAATTATTGTATCTTATTATTAAATGGCATATTCTGCATTATATTCTCAAAAATGAATTCTGATTCCATCCTGAAAAATCTTAGACTCTCCCGACTGAGCTAGTCAGGAGCTTCAATCTGTCTTTAAACTGGGTCCTTGACATTCTTTTCAAAATCAGAGAACTAAAAATATCAGGATTTTAAAAATTCATTTACAAATTAATAAAACAATAAAAAAGAATAATGAAAGATATTAGGTATAAAATGGTACAATTTATTAATACAAAAGACATAAAGCAAATAACACAGTCATTTAAGATAAATGTAGGCATAAAATTTCAAATTGGATCATGAGTTGCATGAAATTTGGAGGAAACACATAGTATCCTAACACTTCAATAAAACTTTAGAAAAATAAAAAAAGTAAGGAGCTTTGTCTTTGAGAAAACTGAAATAACTTTGATTTCAGTACCCACATAGGAGCATATGGAGTTATCAAAAGACTACTTGTTTTTTGGTCTTGTTTCATTTTGTTATGCTAAGAAAATGAAAACCAAAACATTATTTTCACCATGCTACTTACATTAATAAAATCCCAAGACACCATACAAATACTTATTGAAACATTCACATACATATGTGATTTCTTATCAAAATGTATCCTCTATTATACAACTATAAAAATTTAAGATAAAAAATTACTTTCCTAAAATTGCTTATTTTTGGTAGACCACAGAGTTATCTTAATATTGCCCTGGAAAAACAGTTTGAACCCAAAGCCTCTTGACAAAATATCTGCTTTTTCAAAGATGTTAATTTAATATACAAGGACAGGAAGGCCTCTGGAGAAAGAGGATAACTGGAGTGAGGATTTCTAACTCTAGGCTCAGAGAAGGGAATCAGAAAGTTATTTAGTTTCCTTTATTCTGCTGATTAAAGCCTTCAATTTAACCTTCCTTATAAGTGGAGTGCATTAATCCCTAAGCTGTTTTTAAACAATTAATATTAACCTTCTTCAATCCCATCCCTGATTCCCCAGAAAAGCAATAGCTGAGTTCCGTTTATTCAGTGTAATGGATCAGTACTTCATTTAAAATAGAACCATATGAACTTGTCTCTATTTATGTGAGACATAAATGTCATGCTTATTTACGTGCACAATGCTATGACACAGAGAATCACAGTTGTAAAATAACACAGTCTTTAGCCACGTTGTTTTGAAGTACTGATAAAGGGAAGAGCTACATGAACTACTTTAGAAAACAAATTACTGTACTTCCTAGAACAGTCAAAGCAGTGTGTATAATATCTCATTCTGCTAAAATAGTTTGTGAATCACAAGTAGCTGTTGCACACTTTCTGTAAATTAAGGTTAAGCAGTTAAGAAGGGCAAATCAATGTTTCTTTGGGCTCCATTTTTAGAAGAGTGGATATTTCAGTCATTTGCATGGGCATACAGGTAAAGTTAAGTCATGCACAACTACACATACTGACTTTTGGAGTATATGCTGGGCGACTTCTTTTCCATGTGAAAGCTCTTCTGAGTGGTGCGGTGGGATGGTATTGAGTATCTGTAGCTACTGCTCTTTTCGGTGCCACAAAAGACACAACAGAACAGGGCCCCTCCAGCAATCAGCACCAGCGCTGTGGTCCAGCCTATGTAGAGGGCTTCTCCAAGCTCACGTTTCTGGGCAGCATCCACTATGGGGTTGTAGAAGTCTCTGATGATGGAATTGGCAACCCAGCTCACAGGTATGAGCACCACTATGCCGGTGATGATGAAGATGATCCCAGCAGTCAGCAGAATACGACTCTTCATGCTTTCATTGTCCCCAGTGCACCTGGTGCACTTCATGCCGAGGACAGCTGTCATGAAAGCCAGGAAGGACAGCACAGAAGCAGCACACATCAGTCCCCGGGAAGCCTGGAGGTCCGGAGAAAGAGCCAGCAGAGAGTCGTAGATTTTGCACTGCATCCTGATGTTGGCGTGCCTCATACAATTCATCCACAGTCCTTCCCAGATATTTTCAAAAACCACAATGTTGCTTCCAATGAAGGCAGACACTCTCCACTGAGGCATGATGGTTACAGCCACGGTGCCCACCATGCCAACTCCACCAAGCACCAGTCCAGCGATTTGCAGAGCATAGGTTGCCATCGTCCCCTGGGATGAGACCTGTCCAACTGGAATCCTGATTCTGTAGGGCTGCTCTGAATCAAGGTTCTCTGGACCTCAGGAGAGCACAGTTTTCCTGTAGAAATGAATTCAGAACCCAGGGGTTTTTCAAATAAGAGCTGCTTTGCTGAAGCTAGATGAAATCCAGTGTTGGCTGGTGAGGTGCCCCCCCTATTGACTCCAACAGGTAAACTTGCAAATCAGGTGTTACAACTTTCTTGGCCAATAAGAGACGAGGGGATGGTAACTCAGGTGTGTCTACACCAGAGAGAGATACTTGGAACAGCCGGACCCACACATAAACATTCTTTGTACTTCTCAGTGTTCCAAGAAGACAGCAGCATGTTTACCTATAGACATAATTACAAATGTTTGCACAATCATCTAGAAGTGAGCCAATGTCTTGCAACATGAAAGGTGTACTTTGTACGGTAATTCTGAATCCCTCAGTAAGGGCTTTTTTGACTAAGGGATAAAATAAAATATCTGCCAAAGAAATCTGAAAGGACTGTTAAAATGCCAAAGTGAAAGGAGAGTAAGGGATTGATAGATTGTTCATACCTGGGAGACCACATTCTTTGGGACACATGTGATCCAAGGGGTTGATTTAATTTGTCTACAACTTTAAAGCCAGCTCTATTGGAGTGAGATCAGGGAACAAACCATGCCAAAGGACAAATAAGGCTAAAGTAATTAAATACAGGAGGTTGTCTTCCTCCTTGGCACCAAATGTATATTGTTTTCTTTGAAGACAAGAAAATCACTCATTGGTATTTTCCTAATTACAAGAAAAAAATACAAAATCAGTAAATAAAACAATAAAATGAACTTTTCTGGTGTACCAACCCCTGTGGTCCTTGAGTGAGGTTGCAGCTTGCTAACCTGGTAGCTTATTTGATAGCTGCCTCCTTGTTCCTTTGTCTTTCTAAGGTGAAGGAACTAGACTTCTGCAGATGGTACACGGAGCCTGTCTCTATGCAAACAGCTGTTGTTCCTAAACATAATATTTAATGGACAAGACATCTATACTCATTGAACTGAATTATATTAATTGTTAACTAAACTTGTGTTAATTTGTCATTAACCAAACCACGTCTTCAGAAGGGCCTAGAAGCCTCTAAATGAGAGGCAATTTGATCTGTGTCTTTTAAGGTAATTATAACAGTGGCACTAAAAATCTCACTCGTCGATCAGGGAAAATTCCCATGGAAATTTTCTTCTGTCACCTTGGGCTCTCTGTTCCGTCTTCAAGTTGTACCTTAATTTCCTTCCACCTTAGCATCATAAAACAATCTTACTTTATGATTTTATTTCCACTGTGATTCCTTGAACTACCTTAAATACAAATATGGGAGAACATGTTTTCTGCTCAGTTATTAAACTTTGAAAATTTAATGGTCTATAAAATGTAAATGGTTTACGGATATCATTGAAATGACAACAGTAATAATAAAAAATGGTCACGGTGGGAAGAGAGAAAGGAAGATACCAAAGTAAGCTGTCTTAAGAAAGGTGGGGCATATAGTTGTCCAGGTTATTATTTTATTGCACTGGATAATTTGAAAATTAAAACTTGTCATTTATAGCAATATCCTCATTTGTTGACCTGTTTAGGAGCTAAACTGCTGGGTGTTCCTTATTGTGATGTAGAAAACATGTAATCTTAATCAGGTATTTATCACTTACAGATTTGTGATCGAGAAGGAAGAAGGTTAACCTTTGTGAAAAAATGTGCAGTCCACAAAAGGTGAATTGAAATAGATAATGCAGAGAGTTTTAATTTTGAATTGCCAATTTGGGAAAGGAGAATGGCTAAAATAATTGGAAATTAAAAAAGGAATGACATAATTAGTTGAGATCATTATAAATATGTACATGTAAATACATATGTGTGTTCATACACATATATGGAGATAGAGAAAGCACGAGAGAGAGAAATAATTAAATTTTATCTTCTAAATTCCTGTGTGATATACTTCCTAGAAGCTGTTTAAATACTGTGGTACCTCCACATCAACTTGAGAAAACATAAGACAGAAACACGTGTCCACATACCTGAATCCTTGGCATGGGTTGAAGCTGCCTCTGAGTCAGAATCCATGTGCCTCTTGGCTTCGTGTACAACCTAGCTTCTCTTCTCTTACCATTGAGCTTTAGTGGGAATTTATCTCATGCGAAAATATTTTCTTCATTTCAAAGCTACTAATTACATTGCTACTGAAATTTTCCTAGCCAAGAGATTGAGATCTAAATAAAAAATAAACCCTAGGTTCGCATTAGAATAATTATAGAGTTTATTGTCCTAGCAGGAATAGCCCAGAGCATCCAGGTAAGTGAGGCAAAGATCCAGTTAACCTCAAGATATTTTGAAATAGTCATGCCCTAAAGGTCAGGGAAGTGAAAGAGAAAAGGAGGAGTGGTAATGCTGAATTTGCTGAAGTCAGAGTTTTAAATTCGGGGAAACAAAGTAAAATTCATTGCTTAACTTCTTTTTTTCTCCTTCTGAGATGATTTAAGTTGGCCACAAAATTCAGTTAATAATGATCATTAGAAATTTAGCACATGGGCAATAGATGTTCAATTCTTTAATGCGGTCTTACAGAGCACCCCATGCTGCTTATTATATAAAGTTTGCTTCCATTTCTATGAAAAACCAGAATACGTAGAAGTACCCAAGACAAAAGTTAGTGTCCATGTAGACCGCCCAGGCTCTCTCCCTCGGGGGCTATCTTTGCTTGTACCTTTGCAATTAAATTTACTAGATTTTACTCAGTCCTGATAACTACAGAACACATGCTAATTTTTTTCCACTCGAAAACGATGACACACAATATCACTATTGTTCTTGCTTCTGTCATTCTTATTTTTATACTCCCTAATCTTTAACCTAATCCAACTCCTCAGTCTCGGGTTCTTATTAATTCTTATCACCTTTTGAATTAATTATTGCTTCTATCAAACAATTGCCAATTTCTATTGTATTCCAAGTTTGTTTTTGTACTTCTCTGTTATGTTGACAGTTTTCATACCATATTTATTTTTAATTATTTTTCACTGCTAATTAACTATACTTGGCTGACCATCGTATCCCTCATGTCCTGAAAAAGCACGTTACCATGTCAATAGATCTCTTTGTTTTTTGTTCCTAAAATAATATTGGGCTTTGCTACGTGTTTTCTTGAATCACCACCCTATTTGTTCTTTCTCTCTCTCTCCCTCCCTCCTTCTCTCTGTCTCCTTCTCTCTTTCCATCTCTCTCTCTAACCTTCAGTGCTGTGAATGGAGCCCATGGCTTCAAGCATGCTAGGCCTGTTCTCTGCCACAGTGCTCCATGTCCACGTCTATCTGTCCTTCTAGATGGCCAGCTGTTCTTCACGCACTGCATTCTCCAAGTGTTCCATACCCATTATTAGTCTTCCAGATTTGCCACCTCTCTCTGATCTATTTTCAATTGCTTTGTTTAAAAGTAGACTCTTGCCTGCATAGGAATTACCTCATGTCTCAGCCAGCTCAGGCCACTTTGACAAAATACCATAGACTGGTAGATTTCAACAGAAGAAATTCAGTTCTCAATCTTCCAAAGGCTGGAGTCCAGGATCAGCGTGGCATCATAGCCTGTCACAGCTAGGGGTCCTCTTACCAATTTATGGAAGCTGTATTCACACAGGTTTTCCTTTCTTTCCTCCAAAGAACACTGTTAATCACGGGAACACCACTCTCATCATGTCATCTAAATATAATTGCCTCCCAAATATCATCACGTAGGGAGTTTGGGTTTCAACATCAGAATCTGGGAGGGCTAGAATATTTAGCTGTCAATAACCCTACACAGTCCAGTCCACAACATTCTCAAACATTTATTTCATTGCCTCTGGAGTTCACTCATATTAATGAATATATGATCTTTTTTTTTTCCCAGTGTATGAAGAAAAGAGTGTTGAGCATAAAAAATAAATAGTGGGGAGAGTGATTGTAAAAAGTATTTTTACTTTCTTCCGTATTTTCCTACATTTTTAAAAATTAAAATCTGAGTGTAGTAGAAATCCTGGTATCTTCTGGGAGACTGATCGTGTGCTGCATTGAGTGGAGTATTGGATATCAAAACTAAATAAGACTGAAAATCCAGGGAAATAGTTGGAGAAAGAAAGACATGTACAGCTCTTTTGCTCTAAATTAATAAGAAATTTGCAGGGACAGAATTGATGTTAAACACCCTACTTCTGTGATTTGGAGAGATTTTTAAAAGAAAGTAGGGCTACTGTTTATGACAGCGGCTATGGAGTTTTGAACATTCACTGCCCCATTGGTTGCTTTATACATAACACATCCTGACAAGCCAGGACTATTGGCTCCTTTTTTTATAATGGAATAAATTAAAATAAGAGAGAATGTGCCTTTTTTAAGATCACACAGCTTTTGCTTGCTAAATCTACAGAAACAACACATGCAACCCATGTGCTTTCCTGAATTCCTGACTATCCCCCTACAAAGAAATTAGAGAAAGATAAACAAACTTGTGTGTGTGTGTGTGTGTGTGTGTGTGTGTGTGACTACAGATGGAACTCTGCCACAGAAAGATATCCTCAGCCCTTTTATTCTTTTCTAATTTTCAAACA
This sequence comes from Aplodontia rufa, assembly GCA_004027875.1. NCBI lineage: Eukaryota > Metazoa > Chordata > Mammalia > Rodentia > Aplodontiidae > Aplodontia > Aplodontia rufa. The sequence continues at coordinate 413 of PVKS010033731.1, read as the reverse complement.
ATGTTTTGCTAAATGGCCCACACTGACCTCAAAATTGCAATCCTCCTGCCTTAGCCTGTTGAGTCTTTTGGATTACAAGTACATCCTGCTGAGAAAAGGGATTTTTTTTTTTTTTTAGATTGGCACATATAGTCAAAATTAACAAAGAAACAAAAATTTGTTCGATATTGTTTTTCTTGCCTAGCACATTGCTGTTAAACACTTTGCATTGCTAAATTTCATAATTTTTAAAATATCTAATTTACAAAGGTTTGAAATGTACTTCTTTACATACACTATTCAGAAAAGCTAAAATGGGGAAATCTTGTAAACCACACTATAGTTATTCCTTACTTTGAGCTTGAGAGAGTCCCAGGCTGGAGTTATGATAGATGCCCTCTCAGTCATTCTTCTGATCTTGTTCCCTCTTGATA